>JAWLRI010000923.1:6349701-6379896 GCA_034781795.1 Crypturellus tataupa | reverse complement strand
AACTTAAACACCAAAAGTTCCACAGGAACTTAAGGAAAAATTTTTTGACAGTGAGGGTGACAGAGCACTGGAACAGGTTGCCCAGAGAGTCTCTTTCTCTGAAGATCTTCAAAACCCACTTGGATGCCATTCTATGCCATGTGCTCTAACAGACCCTGCATGTGCAGGGGGGTTGGACTAAATGATCTCTAGACGTCCCTTCTAACCTTAACAATTCTATGATTCTATGATTCTATTTGCTCCTTTCTCCCCCAGGTTATCTCTTTGATTCAACGGAAGCTGGTAAGATTGCACATTCCTATAATGGTCAAATACAGTGGTGACTTTCTAAAGTCACCACTAAATTCAGAGTTTTTATTTTAGTTAGTTCTTATTTCTCATGTTCCTAAATACCTGCTATTCAAAATTTGGGGTTTCAGGTCTCCACAAATGCTAATTAAGCCAAACATCTGGGCAAATTGTGCAATGTATTAAGAAGGGTAATGTTAGTAAATGTCAGTGCTTGGAAAGATTCATTATGTTATACTATTTACCATTTGCTCCGTAACACTGTTTTCTTCTATGTTTGTTCTGCATACAGACGGTGGAGGCACAGTAAATGGTCTGCAAAAAATAGATTTTCTTTTGTCTCGATTGGTTGCTAGAGTGCGAGATTCCTTAAAAAGAAATTGCTAACACTGTGTTTGTCAAAGTACTGTAAAAAAATATAAGGAGAAGTTGGAAAGAAAAATTAAGTCCTAAGAGGTAAGATAAAAACAGAACATGGATGAATGAGTAAAAAAAATTATATTTTTAAGCACTACACATGCTAGAGGAATAAAGAAAAAGAGAAAATTAAAATTGAAAACTAGAACACTAAGAGGAAGATATATTTGTTATAAGACAGAAATACAAGCTGATGTGCAGATTTTCTTAAGGTTTGTAGATATAGAATCAATCCCAAACTGGATCCTTGCAGCCATTTCTTTGAACACCCGTAAACATTGCTACAGTGTTTGCCTAGGTAGGCCTAAAGGCAGAAAAGTGCACTTGCCCAAAGAACTGGTGAGCAAAAGTCCTCTGAAGCTAATCCAAGGAAGGGAAGAAAAAAAAAATAAGGTTTTAAATGAGGGGTTTGCCTGAAAATGAAACAATGAAACTGCAATCTTCTTCTCTCCCAAATCAAGTAGGATATGCTGAAATGATTCAGCTAGAAAATTCCAGCAGTAGCTTACAAACAAAAAAAGGTACAAATTCTTATCCAACAGCTAACTGATTGCTACTGCATTTGACATTCTCTGTGGTTTTTGTGAGACTGAATATCCCACCCTCTGCTTCCAAGGAGATCAGTAACCTCCATCTGTAAGTATCACAATATAGGAAATTATAATGTGGAGACATCTATTTCTTAAATTAATGCTGTTTTTAGCATGGCACCTGTGAATTGAATCTATGTGACCTTGCCATTTCACAGAAAAGCAATACACTCTGCCTTAATGACCATTTATGTATTTCATATGAAGATGTAATTTCTGTCTCCAAATGTACTTTTGGCCATGGTCAACATATGATTATATCCATATAATTGCTTTTTTTCAGCTTGGAACAAAAGCACTGTGCTATATTTTGGGAAGAGAAATAACTGCATTCAGAATGAGCACAGGAATATGGTTAGAGTTGGTGAAACAAATACAGGTGATCACCAGTGCCATCCCATAGGAGAGTTTAGCCTAGAAGACACTGACTTTCCCAGAAAAGACAGCAGTGTCCTTCCACATTTTGCTCTGTGGTACTTTGCTGTCCAGGGTGAGCTCAGCTGCTTATACACAACTTGGCTCAGTAGGAAGGGACGTTTGTTCACTCTTTTGCGAATTCAGTGGGAGCCAGAAGTCACTGCCTTGCAGGGAGGTAGAAGTCTGATTTGTATTTGTTGGATGAGCTTCCTTATGTGGAAACCAGACCATGAAGGCAAGATGCCACTAAACATTAGATGCCATATTATATCTTGCCTCTTGTAAAATAAAGAACTGTGAATATAAATAGCATATCTCTTCTTGTAACACACTGTAATTCTGTAGCTAGGATATTCATCTGAGAGATATGGGCTGATATGCCTTCAGACAAACAAATTTCACCTAGATTTCTCACATTCTACATGACTGCTAAACCCACTGAACAATAGGTGCAAGTGAACCCTAGCAAATTCTCAAAGAAAATTCAGCTACTGACATAATTTGGTTTGTTTTGCTTTTCTCAGGTACCTAAAAATGAAATATTTAGTTCAGGTCAGTTTAATTCTGTAGTAAATATAGACTTCTTATTTCTTCCAAGATAATAATAATAATAATAATTATAATTATAATTATTATTATTATTATTATTATTATTATTATTATTATTATTATTTCAGGGAGAAGGAAAAAATATATATATATTTATATATTCAAAATATTTTCCTTTGTATCTGGTATTCAGGCCAAAACATCAATCACTGGCAAAGCTCTAAATTAAAAATCTTTGGACTAGGCCCTGCAAGGGAAAATCTTATTACACTATATCAGGAAGGAAAAAAGCAAATAAAGAAAATCGACGTCAGACAGTTATTCAACACAAAGTAAGAATAAGCAATATCTGAAAATAATGATACTGTGGCAATCTTAAGTATATATTTTGTTTCAAGGACTGTGCCCAAACCAAAAATTTCATTTCTAGAAAGAAAATAAGCCATTGAAATTCCTTTTTGTACTTCATATTGACAAGAATTGATTCTTGGATTATGTATAGGAGGACACAAAAAAGAAAAAAAAAAAAAAACACATATTTACCACCATTTGATCTGAGGAGGCACAGCTTCATTGTCAGCCCTGATCCCTGAAGGGTGGGAGAGCAGAAGCTCAGCTCTTCATGTGATACAACCTGAAGTCCACATTTACTGGGCTGCTGATTTCAGGAAGGCTCTCTTTCTAATATATATCAGAGATTTCATCTTTGACCTGAGAATATTTGAATTAAACTGATAAATCTCTGCTAAAGCTTTTGGATTTTAAAATTAGTGTTTCCTGGAGAGAGGAAATAGAGAAGACAGGAAAGACGGCAGAAGAAAAATCAGATGTGCAGTCTGTACCATGTGTACATTCTTCTTTACTGTTTATATTTATCAGGGTTTTAAATTAATAAATTCCTTGTTTTTTAAATATGACTATGAAAGATGTTGCAAACCAACAGACAGCACAACCGAGTTTCATTTCTGAGAGTTTCTTGTCCCTTCATGTGAGGTATTTGCTCTGTTCAAAATCTGAAACATGGATGGTTGCAATACCCCCAAAACATCATCAATCACTGACCCTCCACTTAAAAGTTGTGATTTTTTATTGAAAGAATAAATTAGCTTATAGCAAACATATATATCCTTACATCTTGATTTTGTTTTATTACATTTGCAAAATGTTCTGATTTCTTTAAACAACTTAGTTTCCTTCTTTAAAATGAATAATTTCAACGTCACTGAAAGAAATATAACTAAAGTGGTTAACATTACCTGTGAAATCTGAGACTGAAGGGAGCATTAGCAATCTAAAAAAAAGGTTTACACAAGGCTTTTCTGAACAAAAAACATTTCCTTTCTAAGTTTCCTTTCATTTGCATATAGAGTACATAAAACATAAACCACCACAGTAGAATGAATAATGTATAAATGAAGACATATTCAAAGGTAAAAGTTTGCAAAAAAGAGTCCCTAAGATGAAACATGATCATGTAAAATTTGTGCAAGCAGCAAAAATGAAGATTAAGTTCATATAAATTATAATCCTTTTGTGGATAATTTAAGAAGTAAGAAAGGGCTAAATTATAGATTAATTAATAATTTTGTAATTTGACTCAACATTACAATCAAGGGCTTAACATTTTTTCAGTAAATCAGGGAAAGATCCTGTGGACATGAATTGGAGCAAGAATGGGTTTACAGTCAGCCATGTGTCAAAGACATCTTCAAAAACAGAAGGTAGCGTCTTTATTTTCCTTCAAAACAGGGAATAACAGGGAACTGGTGCCAGGACTAGTAAGAAATCACAAAGGTATCATGATACTTTCATTCTACCTGACCCTCAATTTTCTACTACTGGAGACTCATGCGAGGGACTAACAATGTGCCCCACTGCTCTAAATGCTACTTCAGTTTGGCCATTTATCTTTTCTCAGTGTCTTGCATATATTTCTTTGCTGCTGACCTTGGACCACTCCTGAGAATTAGCAAAGTGTAAAATAATTACATCCAAGAAAGTGCAGGCGGTCATAGGAGGAACATTTAATTTCTTCTTCGCATTATAATAAATTAAGCACTGAGCAAGTATAATGGAATTCCAAGAACAGAATGTGAAACTCAAAACTTGGTCCAGTTTTACAAATGGTGCCTGATTTTCCCTAGTGTAGCTGACTTCCTTTAGATAGGGATGACAACAGTCATGATTTGAGGTTAATATTCAAATCTACCATCTTTTGTTTTGATGCAAACTGAAAGCATTCTCATCAAGAGGGAAGAAACATAATCATAAACAGTAATCTCAGAAAACGTAAGGAGGGAGCATATTTAAAATAACAAAAGTGTTGTCTTTCATTTACAACATATCAGGTTTGGGGGCATGAATATATTTTCACCACACATCTGTTAACTTTAACAGCAATCCTTTTAAAAGTTTATACCTAAATTCAGTTACTGAATATCTAAGAAGAAGTTGCCTTCAGCTCAGAAGATAGATTTCAGATTAGATTGTATATAAATTATAAAAAAACTCATTTCTGTCTGTAAGTATTCACAGGAGAGTCCCATCATTACTGCTAGACTCTTCCAAACACAAGGAAGAAATGATTTGGCTCAGCATAGCCTGAAGAATGGAAACCACTGCTCTAAGCAAAAGATATGATGGATGTTCATCTATTAGTCTAGCCTATGTTTCTATGTGCATGTGGCAGGCTACACCATTTTTATCTGTGAGATAAATAAAATATAAAAATTCCAGACACTTTATTTTTAGTTTAGCATTTAAGGACTAGTTTCTACATTAAAAAATAATCAAAACAGTATTTGTTTGTGAAATGAGAAAAAATGATCTAGATAGATAGATATAAATTTACTCTCATCTGAATTCCAGAAATCAGCAAATACATATTTACTAAGGTAAAGAAGCAAGTTGTTCTATATTCCTAATAGCCAAATTACTATTTTCCTTCATTTCTAGTAACTTGGACTTGACCTTAGCTTGCCATTATTAGCAGTTACAAAAATAACTATGCACAGACTTTGGAGGAGATAATTCCTTGGGTAAAATCTTGATAAAAATTACGACTTATGGAAAATAAGCCTCAACAATCACTGAGATGATGAAGCAAAAATGCATGATGCTTGCTGTTGCATCACCTACCATTAACATAGGTGTCTTTATTGCAAACGTTTTTCGAACTCCTTAAGCAGATATTGTTAATCTATAGCAATATTTACAAATCAGTGGGCATACTCATGCACCTAAGTCTACTTTTTAATTTATGTTCAAATGTGAAGATAATGAGTTCTTGATGGGTGACAATGGCATGGCTGAGAAATGGAATCATTACAACTGAAACCATTTTCCCTGAACAAGTGTTGCCAAGGTACACCAGAGTAAAGGAGCATCAGTATGAGGAACTCTAACTTTCTGATTTTGTTATAGTATTTTTGTCAGGCTTGCTGACATTTCTTTTATTTTCCATTTTGATTTGATATTTTTTTTACCCTTGTATTTCAGGTAAATTCAGGAAAAAGCTTAGCTTAACCTGGCAGGTTAACTCAAGCAGAAGCTGCCTTGAATCTGACTGTTTTTGCCAGAAATAGAAGGTGTTGGTTAACCTCAGTAAGAAACACATATCTTTTCATAGTGAAGACAAATTAAGGTCATGATATTGGAAATAATATCTCATCAGCATGTAACAGTATTGGCTTTAAGTTAAATATATTATTTAAGTGCATATACCTTCTATAAAGAGCAAATAACAACAGAATAAAAAACAACAAAAAATTATTTCATTTGCAAGGTCTGCATTCTTACAGTGAAAGGTAATGGTCTTGTTTTACTTCTTACTGACCATTACAAGATTATGCTTTATTTTTATCTTAATTAGAACTCCTATCTGATAATACTGTAATGCAGGACATTTTGTTTGTTTGTTTGTTTGTTTGTTTTTAATTTGTGTTCTAGGCATTGTTTGGAAAAAAAAATTCTTAAGGCATAGATTTATCTGACTTTAAATAGAATGAATTCATAAATGTTCTTGATCCTAACGCACTTGGCATTTGTTCCAAGTACCTATGCTTTAAAAAAAAAAAAAAACTTTGCAAAATCCAGGCATCTACAGAAGTAATATAAGCCTCTCCTGTGTCTAATCATTACTGCTCTGAAACTTAATGCTTACTGTTTTTCCTTCCTGTTTGAACTTTTTGGATTTACTATTACAGTATAGGTTGTTACATACAATTCTGTTCAGTCATCTATCAGTGAAAAGTCTTTTTTATTAATAATATTTTATATATTTTAGCCTAATGGATTCCTGTAAGAAAGGTCACTTTAAGCGTACAGAATGACCTTTCAATTTTTACCATGAAGATTTCTAAAAAAGGCTAAATAATGATAGTATTCTACTGACAGATTAAACTCCTAGCTAAACTTCCTGGGATTAGGAGGAGTGAAATGATAAATGACATCCAAAGCTATAAAATATTACACAGAACTTAAAATAATTATTTTTTATATATATAATGATGCAAAAATTCTTAAACTCTGCCTTTTTTCTTTGAATCATGAACTACTTAAAATTGAGAGGGAGGAAACTCCAGATAATCAACTCTGCTTCTTAGAAATAAGCTCTACAAATCTTCTGTGGACATCCTTTATAGGTCTGTAAATTCTGCACTTGCATATCTCTTGTGTATGTAATTTTGAAAAGTAATGACAGATGATAAATTGGTTGTAAAATTATATGATTTATGCACTACTCAATAGGTCCCATTTCTTTCTTCTAGTATACACACATGCTCAATATGAACTTGTACAGCAGATTTTGTACATCAGGGTTTGTCTTCCTCCTCTTATCTTGTTTTTTTTTTTGCATGATGTCATGCTGCGCACAAGCAAAGCTAATAAAACTTTCCAACTTTCCATAACCACTGTCCTTGACCTCCGGGTCATCTTCCCATTTGTACAACCCATGAAGCTCTCAGACTTCATTGCTGCTGGCGTACACATCTGGATCATATCCCGTTAGCCATCCACCAACAGCGCTGGGGCCTCCTCAGCAGAGCTGTTCCCCAGCCAGTTAGGCCCCAGCCTGGGTCATTCTTCATTCTCATGTGCTGATCTTGCCATTTGTTCTGGTTGAATTTCATGAGCAAAGGTACCACATTTTGCCTTAGACTTCCAGATTGTTTTGGTGAGGGGGAGGGTGTTGGCCTTTTTTTTTTTTTTTTTTTCCTTTACATTATGGTCCTTATAATAACAGATATATAGACAGTGTAGATAGATAGATAGATAGATAGATAACAGATAATTCCAGTATCTCTGAGCTATAAAGGACAGTGCAGCACTATTCTTTAGCAAGAGAACTGTGATGAGAGGTTTTATCAGCATAGCATGACTTTCTTAAAACTACACAACTTCTGGACCCAAAATATTAATTGTGCTTTGTGCAATATATAAATATTTTCCATCAGAGTGTCATTCACTAAGTAAGTCTTTCAACTACTCTTGCAGTATTTTCTTTTTGGTTCTAAAAGTCTATCTTGCCCCAGCAGGAAAACATGCATTTCTATTTTATTTATGGACAATTCTGGATGAAAGCCAAAGTTTTTCAATGTCACTACTCCAAATTATAGTAATTAAGGCTGAAGAAAAGTGTATTAGTAAATTAAAAAGAAAAGCACAGAATGAACCCGGGAGTGGTAGCAGGGATATTAAATATTGTGTTGGCTATAGGCCCAACTCTGTCAGTATCAGATTCACGAACAGTCTGTCAACTGATCGCCTTCAAAACAAGTAGTCAAGTTCACAAACAGCATGATTCAGTCAAGTGCAACATTTACAAAGTAGGTTTTGGATGTCAGTACAGGAAATTCTCTACTACAGTGGGGGATTTTTAGCTAGCTCTGATATACAAATGTGCAATCATCACTCAACCCAGAAGATAGGAGAGGGCTCTCAGTGTCAAGGAGTCTCCACAGGCAGCGTCCCGACGTGAGGGGAGGAAAGAGGTTCAGCCTGCCTATCAATCCCAGAAGTTACAATGGAATCTTCCCTCCTCAAGTCTCCCCTCAGTCCACCTTATATAAATATATTTTTTACATTTAGGTAGACCTTGAGTGTATGTAGTCATATTTACTTTTGTTATTGATTGGTTTAAAAGTCTCTCACTTTCATTTAAAGTTACAGTCAATTGAAATCTAGAGTGCATGCTCAGAGAGGAGTGCTCATACCTACAGGCAGGTAATTTTGGGGATGGAGGTGTATGTTGGCATAATAATGAGCAAAGTTCTAGTAAAGTTCATCCAAAAGGAGTGATTTGCCACCCTTGTTGGCTCAGCATCAGACATCTTATCACAGATCTCCCTTTGGGCCGCTATCAACGGCCCAGCACAGGGAGCGCAACAGAGTTTTGGCCGCGGTGTCTTCACTCTGCTCCACCTTCTGTTACTCTTCTTTGCAGCTGCTGGAGGGCAGACTGTGCTGCCTTAGGGAACCGTGGAGGAGCAGAGTCCGTGCGTACCAACCATCCTGGAAGTGGCAGCTGTGTATCACCCCAAGTAAGCTGCTGTAATGCCAAAACTTCTGTTAGGCCCTAGTTTTTCTCTAAGTTCCCCCCTTTGAAGCAATTCTTCCACAGATACTCAGAAAACTCAGAGTAAACTAGTCAAACCTGTAGTTTTCTTGTTTCATGATTCAGAGAAAAATTGAGGAATAAGCCTTACTTTTCTGTATTGCAACTCTTCATTTACACATTCATGTTGTTACCCAATAAAAGCTGTTCTTTTCTGTTTTAATTGTACTGTAGTAGCACTGCTCTTATTCATGCATAGAAGTCACTGCTAGCTGGCCTCTTGGTTGCTTATATTTATTCAATTTAATATCAGGAACCATATAGATAAGCTATGACTTCACACTGGATTCCTGCACAGTTACAGGAAACTATGCATATCCTAGGTAGTCAATGGATGGCTGTGTAAAACTCAATTCTTTCAGCAATTTTCCTGAGAACAAGGAATTTTTAGTTTTTAAAATGGAGTCTATATACATATATATATGTAATATATAATATAAAAATACTGAAATAATAATGCAATGGCTAAAAGAAATACAGATGTCACTAATGAAATAAGACTAGATTAGGTCTCTGTACTTTTTCAGGCATATTTTATTTCTTAGCATTTTAAAATGCATTTTTGAGAGTAAGTCACATTCTTCTATAGTCTTACTGGTTTCATAAACGAATAATATCTCGACAAAGAAACCCTACCTTAAATCCTATGGAGAGAGTGCTAAAGTGGTACAATCATTACAGAAAAGATTTACCTACTGCAGTCAAGGAAATGATTCCTTGTTAATTATTAATGAAATGGAAGTGGACAAATGAAATTAATTTTAAATATTTTATGGGATCAGGTAGCATCATGACCTTGTGGTCATATTTTCTAAATTTATTTGTGAAAAAAGCTGCTCATTCTGATCACACAGATGGTGATTAGTTTTAAAGAAACATTTTCTTTCTTAAATCAGATTTTTGTTTTTTCTGTAGGGCCTGCTTTACAGGGAACCTTTCGGCTTTAGGCCAGAAAGCACAGCATATTGTGTTTCATAGCAATATTTTCCTATGGTGTTCTTGCAAATTGCCGGCTCAGGCTGATAGATTCCTTGATTTCCATTGTTTTCTGTGATATGATATATTGCAAATTAACCATATACACAATTTAGAAAACATATATTTCACCATTAAAATGCCATGTCTTACAATTGTAAATAGCTAATTTCATGTTATGGTGTTATGATCAATAAATTTACTCTTAATCTAAGATCACATCTTGCATAAATATGTAAAATAGGAACATATGTGTATATGTTATATATGTACATATTTATATAAATATACATTTATGTCAGAAAGAAAAATTGTAGATGTTACAAAAAACTGTTAAAACTAAACATAATATTATCTAAAAATTTTATCTACAACATTTCTAGTGTTTTATTCTTGATCTGTCAGCCTTGACCTGTCATCCTTGATAGGTCATCTTTGAGTTTTCAGTGATGTCCACTTTACCCCACAGAAGAATTTTTGATTCTCTCTTTGAATGTCAGATATTTTTGAATTTTTGCCTATCACAAAATTTCAAGGTCTATTGTTTGCTATACCTTAACAACCAATCAACAAGCCTTACTTCATGTATATCTATTAATGTCTAATGATGACTTTCTGATTCAGAGGAAACTGATTGGCTTTTTGTTTTCAGTTTATGGCAGGAACCATAGGACAAAGCAAAGGCAATCTCATTTGAAATAAACCATAAATACTTTGTGTTCTGTAAGTGAAATTGCAAATGCCCCAAATTTTGAAACTTATGCATATGATAATTATGTGTGACAATAATGTGACAATAAATGTTGTCACAAATTATGTAAAACCCATGTTTTAAACTAAATCTGCCTATTTTCTTGCATCTTTGTAGAAACTGTTTCTTTAAATTTAACATTTAATTACATTTCACACAGCTTTTTTTCTTCTTATCTATATGTGAAAATTATTTATTTCTTAGAGTGTTCAAAGAAGGTCAAAGAGGTGTGTTTTGAAATGAAAATGTCAAGTAGCAATGCCTGAAGCTCCCTGGCAATTCTGTAGGATGTAGCTGTACCAAGCCTGCATTGGTCAGAGGAAGCAGTTTACGCCTTTTCACACAAGTCTTCACCTATCTTCTTGTTGCAGTTAAGAACATATGAAAGTGTGGAGACTGGATCATCTTGGATTACCAGCGCATTTAAATCATAGTTACACACAATTTTATCAATTACATGACTTCACTGTTCCACAGGAGAGTGTATGTGATGCTGGAGAAGAAGTTAATATAGCAGCTGCAGCCATACAGGGTGTCTTAGGGCTGGCATTCCATTCTTGCTTGCTTCTTCATGTGCCTGAAATCTCTGCATAATCTCCTATTCTCTCCATTCTTCAGTAATCCTGGTTTTAGTACTGAGTTCTTGTCAGACCTTTCCAGATTTCATGGTGCTTGGCAGTGGCCATGGCTGATGTTCCCAGGCTGCTTCTCTGCAGATTCTTCACATGTTTGCAAACCTCAGAGAGAATCATGGATTGATTACAGTTCGGGTACTTTTCTATCCTTGCAACTAAGTCCCTTCTTATCCTGTAACGAAATGTGGGATGTATCCCCCACGATGTTAAGTGCAGGAGGCCTGACACCGCTGCGCGCCGGCTGTTCCCAGACGCTCCCGCTACGCACAGATGGGGATATCCCAGGGGCGCCTCCCACCGCACGCACCAGCTTTCCCGAGACACCGAACCCCCCCCGGCCCGGATGGGCCGCGTGCTCTTTTTATGGTCGCAGGCACAAGATGTAAACCGCCCGGCGACAGGCCTCCCAGCCACCCCTGAGGGCGAAGCTCCCTCAGTACTTACAAAGGATAGCCGCCAAAGGCGAGTGTGGCTGTTGCCCTTCTCCTCTCCTCAGGTAAGTAGGGTATCCGATAGGGTGCAATCTGTGGGGTGCGATCTCCCGCCCTCAAGGCGCTCAATTACGCCCGATGCGGGTTAGAAAGGAGGGAAAAGCAACAAAACTTTTATTGAAGGTAAGTAAGGGTTTATATAAACTTGGTTGGGGAGGAGAGTGGGAGGAGAGTAGGAGGAGTTAGGTGGGAGTGGGTGTTGATTGGAAGCTCCCTGTCGCTAGGCGGGCAGCCGGGACCGGCAAGCCGCTCCAGGCCCTCACCTTTGGGGTTCTGGCACCTTCCAAAAGGTGCCAGGCCACACGTAGTCAGGCCTGCAGGCCTGACTACGCGTGCGCAGCCTCCAGGGGTCGTACAGGGGTCACCGGGACCCCCCTGTACACAGCTCCGGTGCGCATGCCTCGAGCAGGTGTCATATAGAGTTCACACATACACTCTATAGAGGCCTAAAATCCCAATCTTAACCTCCTACATTATCCAATAGAGCTTGTTACTTCATAACTCACAGAGCGGCCAACCAGGCCCAACCCGACTGCTACACTTACCATCCCCTTCATACTGCAAGTTCTTTCCAGAACTTCATGATTGTGCAGTCACATCGCTAACTGCCTTACACAAGAAGTGTAAGAAATTCGGGAAAATAAATAAAAAACCACAAATGTGCCATACTGGAGACCAAAAAATGCATGTATATTTTATGTGTATTTATACTGCATTGTATAAGTATAGGCATTATAAACCCATATATGTGCAATTATAGATTGATGTGTTTACATGCACATATATGTGCACATACCTATATTTCTGTATGTATATATGTGTGTGCATATATATGTGTATAATAAATATTCCAGCATTTCAAAACACTTTTCCTGTATCTAATCAACTGGTATTCACCCTCCAAAAGATGTAAAAAAAAAAAAATAATGAAGCATCTTTTCAATTCTTTAGCTGACTGTAGTTTAATCTGAAGACGGGCTGACAAGGAGCAGAGTGCACATATTGATGTTCATGGTCTTAACTGCGCTGACAAATCATCTCTTTGCTTTTTCTGCAGAATGAGGATGGGAAAGGCTATTCAGACTCCAAGCTGCAATTTCAATCTTTTCGAATGTATTTTTGAATTTGTACCTCTGCCTATGCACAGCTTTATCTCAGGCATTGGACCATGTAAGTAATCATTTATACTCAGTGCTTCAAAGATACAACTATTTCACTGTTCCTTTTTTTTTTTTTTTTTTTTTTAACTGTGCATGCAAAAAACAAGTATTGAGAGTAGACTTATCCTGAATGTGTATTGTGAGATAGACTGTAGATCTTAAGCCTGAATTTATAAAATATAACACTGTACCAAAACCAATGTGTGTGTGTGGTAGTGTCCAGGATAATGCTGTCAGCTACATTCTACAATTAGTCCAGTGGTAAGAGACATAATAATATAATTGGGGCATTTTTATCCTTAATCCTTTATCCTTATTAACTAAAAAACAAACTGAACCACAATTATCAAAACTGTATTTTGTATTATGCCATATAAGTAATAATTATTTAGTTGTGCTTCATCACATTCTCAAGACAACTGGCAAAAATTATTTCTAAGAGCTCTCACAAAAAGCTTTGGTCTAATTAAAGAACTCCTACAAGTCAATGTCTGGAAACTCCTAGAACACAGCTGAGACCCTGAACAAGACTATTGAAAGCACAGAGGACTCTTACCTTACAGCAGCTGCAAACCACAAGTACAACCAATTCAAATGGTAGATTTGATCCCTCATTTTGATTCTAACTTGTACACACTAATTTTATACTAATATAAAAATTCCCCTAGAGCTATTCATTTCATACATTTTATGAGTGAAAACAAGAAAATAATATGTCTTAAATTTCAAAATGTCTTCCTATTTAGATTTTTTTTTTTTTTTTGTGAGGGAGAAAAGAAAGAAATATAGGATATATTAATAGAAAAATAGTTGGCCATTGAAAAGCTTCAAGGTGACCAGGCAATCAGGACATAACTGAAGATTATATGGGTATGTAGAGGAAAAGGCACCATTGACTTTTTAGTTACCCATTTGGGCAAGGAGGTATTTGTTTGGCATTATTTTGTTTGAACAGGCCTTGGTTCATAATCTCTCTTTTTCCAATTCCACTTGTGACTTTAAAATAATTTAAGTCATCTGCTTAAATAGTGTTGTTAAATAAGACTTTGATCGAAATCCTTGAAACGAATCAGAAGATTCCATTGATTTCAACCATCTTTGGACCAGCCCTTATATGAAAAATCAATTAAAATATGATTTTCAAAGGATAAAGGTTTGTAATGTAGTCTTTGAGGACATTACTGTAACATGTTGAAAACAACCCCAAATTCAATTAATCTTCTGATTTTGACCTTAGCTTCCTATAATACATTTTGCTCTAGTAACCAGATATGTTGTCTTTCTTTAATGCATGTAAACCATATAAATATGTGAACAAATATATCCATGCATTGTCAGATTGAAAAGCAAGCAAACAAAAATCCTATGTTGCTACATGGTTAATACTTAGAGTTGAGGATAAAATACACAATAGCACTGTTTCAATTAAAAACACTATTATAAATCCAACAACCTCAGAGTTAGCATACTCTTAAAATTAGTAAAAGTATGCTACTTTCTGGATGTCCAGGGTTAAAACAGACAAATATATTGCTCTTTGTAATGAAACCAGGCAACAATCATGCAATTATTAGTGGTAAATAATAGTTTGTCTGAATTAAATACAGTTGTTTTTCAAATTCTCTTTCTGCAACTGCACAGATCAGTCCTTATCATCAGTCTTAAAAAAAAAAAAAAAAGAAAAAATAAATAATCCACACAGAATTTCTCTAATTTGAGCAAGTATTGAGTGTTGAGATTGATTAGTTTAATAAATCTACTAATAGAAAAGACAGAACCAAGAATTTTCATTCTTTAGGCAGACAGGTAGGGGACTAACACAGTCTTGTGCTCCTGTTTTGTGATATTTTTCACATCTACCATAAGTTATTGAAAATGTTACCTCCATGAGAGTGTGTTGCTGTATGCAGGCATTGCACTTTCAGAGGTTATTTTCAGAATGTCATGTAAAATGAGTATTTTGCTCTGATATTTAAAATAGTTGTACTCTAATCTGATGCTTTCCCATCATAAGAGAGATTTTATTTAAGTAACACTAAGTGTTTATATAAAGTAATAGAATGCATATGCATATGGGCACATTCAAAACCTATGTATGCGAGCACATAAAAAAAGTTATTCTGTATCTGAGACTTTTTTTTTTCACCCATACTTGAGGTGGAAGATGCAATCACTTTCATTTGATAATATATTCCAAATTAAAAGAAACAGAATAATCTCATGGTAATATTGACATTAGTTCTGATAATTACAAATGAAAATGCCCACATATATAAGGACAACAGGTTTTACAGTATTGACACACAATTTAGAGTATTGTTGCCTATTCTTAGTTATTGAGGCCTTTCAGTTTTTCCTACAAAGACTATAATACAGCACTGTGCCTGTATGGTTCATCGACTGATACGAATTTGATCCCAATCTGTTATAGGCATATGACTGAATTTCCATTCTAAATTTCAAGTATTAGAGCATCTGGAACTTGAAGCAGTTTTATGTCAACTGCACCAATACAGAAAATGTATAGTAGTATTAGCAGGCATGCATCATACTGATAATATCCAAACTGCAACTTAACACATCATATCACTTTGCTGAACAGCACCGAACTTGCAAGAGTTGGTTGATACTGAATTAGTATTGTATGTAACATAGCACAAGGACCTCAGTGTCAGATTTTCAGTATTCTCAAGACACAGATTTAGGAAGCTGGTGCACAACATTTAGCACTCTTTTTCTGATCTGAAATTCTGCTCTGTGCTTGACCTCTGCATTAGCCTTTTTCCATCTGCTATAGAACTCTTTCTGTATATACAAAATCACTATACATAATCAAATCACTTTTGCAGTCAATGCTATATAAAACATTATTTGATCAAGTAACGTGCGACACCGCGACGCCCGATGTCTGGGCTCCGTCCGGAGTCAGGCCACAGGCTGTGTGTTCTTTTTCCCTCCCGCGTGTGGTCACATTAAACTCCTCCCTCCACCTCAGGGGCTGAGGCTCCCCCCTTACCTGTCCCAGGACTCACTGGCGCAGGGGAGAGAGCAGTCACAGATGACACTCTTCCAGGATGCCCTCGGATTAGGAAGTAGCAACGAAAGATAGGCTCGATGGGACGTGTCCTCAGACGCCCGCACAGTAACTACTTCACAGAAGTCTGAGTTGGACACCACTTTATTCAGGAAGTACAACAACTTTTGTAAGGAAAGGAATGGGAGGGGAAAGGGAGGAGTAAGGGTCGCGATAGGCTGCATGCTAATTAGGGGCCCTTGGTGGTTGGTAGGGGCCTGTTGGTGGGTGTTCAGTTTGCCGGGGCAGACTGCTCTGGCCCCCATCACCAGGCTTCTGGAGCATTCTGGCAGGTGTACGAAGTTGCTCAGTCAGGCCTGCCGGCATGCTCCAACTCCTGAGGTCCTACAGGGGGCATTGGGACCCCCCTGTACAAGCTCCAAGGACGCATGCTCAGGTCCGGGGTCAACTAGGGGACACCACTGATTTTCTATAGGTGCCCCTTTACCTTTTTACCGACCTCCTACAATTTGAACGATGACATGCGTATAAAATTTAAGTAATCTTTCCAGAGCTTCTAAACTGGCATTTTTAATATCACAAATCTTCTTTTGATACCTGAGAAACGTGAAATATTATGTGTAATATTTGTTCATGTTAATTACATGTGGGAAATATTCATTTTAATTTTGACAATGGATGATTGTGGATGTCATATATTTTAAAATGGATTATTTATTCAGTCTAAGTTATCAAAATTCAGCTGATTACTCATTCTTATTTCTCTAGATAATAAGACAATTTTTTTTAATACCTCTGATAAAAATTGGTAGTTGCTGATCTCTTTTTTCCTTACTTCATCTAGTCTCTTTCTGACTTGTATGGAAAATGCACTAGCCTGACATGGAGAAAGCCCTGGAAAGAAGACTGCACAGAGAAATTACAAATCTAGCAAACAGTCTTCTTTTGATATGTTTGTAACAAGCTCATTTTGACTGTGAAAAACCTTATTGACTCTATTGAAATAGGAGTTTTACCTTTGACCTTAATATGAGTAAATTATTACATAAAAATCTGGACTTTCATTCATTCTTGTTGTTAGAGTTGCTCATGCTACACTGTAACTATTGACTTCCATTTTTACATAAGTAACTTCCAACGAGAAAAACAAAACAAACAATAAAGCTGTATGCATTGGGAGATGTAATTTAACTGACAATTCTGAAAATGAAATGTGTATCCAAGAGAGACTGATCTGAAATATCATCCTAAAACTAAAGCTAGCATCTTAGATTTTTAAAGGTTGTGCCTTAATTAATGCATTTCTTCCTCCACTGAGCCTCCAAATAAAAAAGATTTCTAAAAACAGACTCCTTAGATACTATACTTTTCAAAATCACTCAACTAATTCAAATGCTTAAATAGTGGTTAGGAAGCTACACCAATTTTGAATATACTTACTGGGAATCTATAGTCAAATCTGGAAAGAACCTTATGAGCTCTTTTACAGATGTGCAAGTTTATTTTGGCATCTCTTAAATTTCAAATCAATTAATGTTTTAAAATTATTGTTATATAACAATAAAAAATATACATAGATAGATAGATAGATGAGGTAAGGACCCTGAATGGAAATAGGTGGGGAAGTGACCTACACCCTTCATGGTCTTTTCCAGCCATCTCTGCAGTGGATGAAAGCAACCAATTTTGTGCCAGAATGTCAGCCTGTAAGAGGAGCACCTCTTCTCAGAAATACTTTTTAAAAAGAGCAGCAGTTCCTGGCCGTGGGTGGCACAAAAAGATACACATGAGGAGATATGTGTGGATGCACAAAAGAAGAAAAATAAATAAGAGATAAGCATTGAAAACCTCGAATATATCTGACTGAATTACTGAAGTAATTCAGAGTTCACTTTAGCACAGAGCAGCAAGAAAACAGTTTAGCAAGGACTAACAATCAGTGATAGTATTTATCCTCACTTTCACTTTAGACCTCCTATTTTACTCTTTGTGTGAAGGACATTTGTGAACATCTCTATGGAACATTACTTCATATTATTTAGTGAGTTAATTAGGTAAGCTGCTTTTTTTTTTTATACAAGTTGCTCTTTTCTGAATTTTTGATAATTACTTCTGCTGTCATAAAGGAAGCAAAGTTTAGTGCCTGAGAATATTAATAAATAGTCTCTTTTAAAGGTTCTCAATCTACCTTTCATCAATAGCACTAGCTATATCATAAGCAGGCCAAAATGAGGATATTTATTGTGTAAGTATGACAGGATAGAAAACTTGTATCCAAATCCTGCCACTGAATATTTACAGGGATCAGATAGGCTGAAGAAAACCTCTGACAGGCAAGCAGAAATGGATTAAAGCTGACACTGTTACTGCCCATAGTCTCTGCCAAGCCCTGCCCACCCCCTGAGGAAGGGTGGCCAGCTGGTCTGCAGAAGGAGTGCAGCTTTCATCTTGGATCTTCAGTTAAACTGACCCTGATGTTGTTTAATATGACAGCCTAGAAAGCGAGGTGATGTTGGAGCAGATTCATGAGAGGATCAGATGGACCTGCCTGCGGGGCAACCAAGCTGGTCAGTGGGGTGGGAAGGACAAGTTGGGGGTGGTCGAGCTGCAGCTCATGGGCTTGCATCTGCTCCCCTGGGTCTGTCAGGGCCCTGAAGGGACAAAAATCTTCCCTGATCATCTTCAGCTTTCCTCCTCCCTACCTTTCATTTTTATGTTTATCACTCAAACATTTACTGTTCCTAGTCACTCTGTGGAGATTTCAGGTTGGAACCACATCTTATGTTTTGTGAGGTATCTAACACATTTATGGTTATGAAATCTAACTGAAAATTAATAAGGTATCTGTAGTGTCAGACCTGATTTTATTTCATGATATTAACTCAGAAAAATGCCCAAGGGGGAATTTAAATACACTTCAGTTGATTGTTCTGAACAAACTAGTAAGTTAAGTAGTGAGAAAAGTGAACAAGTGCTACTTTCATGCAATGCATGATACCACCCCCCCCATGCACAGTATATACTTTTATGTTTAAATAAATACTATGTGTTTTAGGAATTTTAGCAAGCGATAATGAGCTTAGTTTTCTGTGCTGTATATAGGTAATATTTTCAACACAGATTTGTTTCATAAAAACACAAAGAGAAGAGAATCTTGGTTCTCAGGTGAATGTTTTTATTTTATTTTATTTTATTTTATTTTATTTTATTTTATTTTATTTTATTTTATTTTATTTTTCCCCATCCATCAAATTCACTTCAATAAGTAAGATGAGAGATTTGTGTGTAAATATAAAGGAGAGAGTTCCAAGAAAGATGCAGGCTAGTGGGTGGGAGATGGAAAAAACAAAGACATATTCTGTTTGAGTATTTTTACTTGTCATGTCAACCAGGATATGTACAGAGAATTTTAGAGGAATCTGATAGTAAATCTTTCCTCTCTGTCCATTCCAAATTGCTAATACTACAATTATTTGATATTTTAGTCAGTTTTCTGTGTTTTCCAGTTGTTTTCAATTACTGAATCTCAATCTCTTTTAAATAGGAACGAGTTCATGTAGGTCTCTGAAGCTATTCTATATAGAACTTGTATATGTGAGAGGAAGGCAGCTGTATTTGCTGAATATTTTTAAAGGAGCTGTGAATATCATTCATTTTTGATTAGTTATTTCATGGTCTTTCATTTATAAATGTGATTTCAAAGCACAATAAAGATCTGGGGATTCTACCTAGATGTTCAAAGGGACTATGGTTTATTTCAGACAGACGGGTGTTCGTTCCCGTGTGCATGTCTCTCAGGGAGTCCCCCTCCCACATGGGCTCTGTCCGGGCCTCTAGAATGTCGGAGGAAAGACCGCACCATTCACGGTAGCATCACTCACCCCGGGATCCATCAGGCTGCCACAAGGGGCAGGAGCAGCGAAGATGACCTGCCACCATCCTGGATCTCAGGTCCAGATCAGGATAGGAAAAGGCGATAGGCCGCTCGCCCATCGGCGTATTCCAGCATGAACTGCAGACAACGACTCGATACAAGTTATGATTGACAGCCACTTTATTCAGGAATAACAAACACTTATATAGGACAGGCAAAGGGGAGGAGAAGAGGGAGGAGAGAGCTATGGGATTGGATGTATGCTAATCCCCTGACCCCTGTGGTTGGCGGAGCCTCATAGGTGGGCTTTCAGTTGGCTGGAGCACATTGCTCTGGACCCCACCCTCGGGAGCTCCGGCCCCCACCTTTGGGCTTCTGGAGCCTTCCAGTTACCTGCTGGCCTGACTGAGCATGCTCCAGTCCCAGGGTCACAGAGGGGTCAGTGGTACTCCCCTGTACATCTACCTTTGATGTTATCACACAAGATGTTCTTAATACAGCATCATCAAAACCTAAACCCGCATCTCCCTACAGCATATCTCACGCTTTTTCTACAAAGTACATTTTAACCATGTTTTCTCCCTTTCTGTAGTCAACCATCTTGTTAGGTCTTTGGGCTAGTCTGTTAAAGGTATTTAGCTGTTCTTATAGTGTTTTTAACCTAAGTTTTGTTGTCTAGTGAGAGCTTATCAGAAGTGCTAGGTCCAGTACTTCTGGACCCAAGTAGGAGTCCAGTAGTCTCTCGGAAGTAAGGCTTCCCAGTACGAGACATGGACATACTGGAGTATACTGGTCACAAAGACGAATAAGGGACCAGAGCACTGTCATAGGAGAGGCTCAAGAGCTGGGACTGTTTAGTGTGGGGGAGAGTACCAATACAGATTAGGGGTTGACCTGCTGGAAAGCAGCTCTGTGGAGAGGGATTTGGGAGTCCTGGTTGACACAGGTTAACCATGAGTCAGCAATGTGCTCTTGTGGCCAAGAAGGCCAATGGGATCCTGGCTGCGTCAGCAGGAGCATTGCCAGCAAGTCGAGAGAGGGGATCCTGCCCCTCTGTTCAGCTCTGGCACCTGGAGTATTGGGTGCAGTTCTGGGCTCCCCAGTACAAGAGGGACGTGGAGCTTTCAGAGAGGGACTAGTGGAGAGCCATGAAGATGATTAAGGGACTGGAGTATCTGTCTTATGAGGAAAGACTAAACAAGCTGGACCTCTTTAGCCTGGAGAAAAGAAGGCTGAGAGGAGATTTGATCAACATGTTCAAGTATCTGAGGGGTGATTGTAGGGAGGATGGGGTTAGACTGTTCTCCATGGTGGTTGGTGACAGGATGAGGGGTAATGGGTGTAAGCTGAAACACAGGAAGTTCCACCTCCATGTGAGGAAGAACTTCTTTCCTGTGAGGGTGACAGAGCCCTGGAACAGGCTGCCCAGAGAGTCTGTGGAGTCTCCTTCTTTGGAGATCTTCAAAATGCACCTGGATGCCACCCTGTGCCACGTGCTCTGGGTGTCCCTGCTGGAGCAGGGGGGTTGGACTAGATGATCCCTGGAGGCCCTTCCAAACCTTAACCATTCCATGATTCTGTGATTCTGTGAAGAGAATACCAGGGTTGGGATTGTTTTAGAAGTGTGAATGAATTGCTGATAGGAAGGAATAAAGAAGATTGAAACAGACTCTTCTGAGTGGTACCCAGGAATATCCCAATATGTCACAAATTGAAATACAGGAAATGCTGCTTAAAGATAAGAAAAAAATAATTTATTGTGAGAGTAGTCAAGCAGGAGAATATGTTTCCCATAGAAGTTGTGGAGGGTCCATGCTTGGAAATACAGTGTCCTGACTGGACACAGCCCTCAGCCACCTGCTTTTGGTGAACCTATTTTGAGTAAGAGGTTTGGACTAGTTGATCTCCAGAGGTACCTTCCAGTTCTAGCCTCTTTTGTGAACCTATCTTTGATAATCTTTTTAGATTTTATCTGAAAGATACAAATATCAGAATTTATCTGCTGCTCTGCTTGCATATGATACACAGACTTTTCTTGGTTTCTCATGAAAATAGGACTTGTACCACAAGTCATTTATCTGTTCATGACTTTGCTAATAGTTTTTGAACTTGTTCACCAGTTTCTACCAAATTTGGCAGAAAAATAGAAATCTCAGAATAAAACTTTTTACGAACTTGATAAGAATTAGAAATAAAATGTTCAACAGCACGAAAGCCTGTCTTAAGCACTAACAAATATGATAGTCTAGGAGAAATTATTCCACTTCATGTGAGCTACTTAGATAGTCACAGAGCTAAATATAAAGGCACTAATTAATTCCATGAGTCTATTTCAAGAGTCTAGGAGTTATCTCCTGAAACAAGATCAGCTTTTATTAAAAACTGAAATTTGTGAGTTTAACATTCGTGTCCTAACAATGACATTTCGCTAGAAACAGTGCACCTTCAGAGATCAACAGAAATGAAAAGACAAGTAAAGCAGTTTGCCTTAGAATGGTCCTTAGTTTTGTGCTTGTAATTGGGATTTAAGTATTTATTCATGTATATTTACAAAAAAAAAAAAAAAAAATACAGCGCATGTTTGTACAGCTTCCTTATAGTTTCACAGATCTAGATCTCTCCTTATTAATTTCCAAAAAGGAATTAGGTATGTACAGACTAGGTGCTACTGTCTAATATCCCTACATAAGTCATAGAGAGGTTTAAGCATCCTAATGTCTTAAATTGGAAATATTGATTAAACAATACATTGAACTTTAGTTCAGTAAAACCTTCAGACCAGAATCTGCAACAAAGAAATTCTGCATTATCTAAATGAAATATCATAAAATATGTACAAATTTGTGAACAATCAATAACTAGGAGAGTACTTTTAAATAGTTCCGAATTGAAAGATTAATTAACTGAAGTTATACAAGGGTGCGTCCTGGGAGAATGAGTGTACCAGGGACACATATTTTCATTCAGTATCTGAATGATGAAATAGAGAGTATGATTATTAAATTTGAAGAAGATAAGAGACTGAGAAGAAATAGAAATATATTAGAGGAAAGGTTTAGAATTTAAAATATCCTTTAAAAGTGGAGACATATCTTTAAAGCTATTATATTGTACTAATCAAAATGCATAAGATGGAATCATTTAGCTAATCCATTTATGTAGGGACATACAGACTGAAGAACTCTTTAGATAGATGCTCTGAAGAAAAGAAACCTAAAGAAGATTTTTGAAGATCTACCAGAAGTGAACCAACAAAATGTTGCAGTTTGTTTATACAGAAATATGGCCTAAGGACCATATCTCTCTCTTCTACTCATCATTGGTAAGACCGCAGTAAAGGTATTATTCCAAGTTCAAGATAGATAACATGTTTTAAGACAGATGGAATAAAAAAACCATGAGTCACAGTTGAAAGGAGCAAGAGTCAAGGACGTAGGTGAGATGATAGCTGCTTGGGATACTGGTTCTTTAAGTCTGTTTTATATTATTTGGGGTATTACAGTGTAGGAGTCTGAAGTCAAAAGTGGAAAAGCATTTTTTTTTTGCCAATTTTACTGGAATAATATGGGAAAAATATTAAACTTGACTACTGAATAAAATTCCAGCCAACTGTGTATGGAATAGTACATTACAAAATAAAATTATACAATTAAAATATTAAAAGGAAGGGAATGTTGTACCAAATTTTCTCAAATTGCAAAATTATTAACTAATTCACTCTCCAGATAGAACAGATGGGAATATTCAAATGCTGAAAGCCTGAAAGAGAGCTGATGACTTTGTTCACTTTTCTAGACCAATTTCTTTTTTTTCTTTTTCTTTTTTTTTTTTTTTTTTTTTTTTTTTTTTTGTATTACACTCTGCCATGCTCAGTATTTCAGAAAACATTTGTTCTAATCCAAAATCTTTCTTGAATGCTTAGGAGATCTGCCTCTTTAGAAGCAGGTGATATGCTATCCAATTCTAATAAGTTGACAGACATAGTTATAGCTATTCCTGCAGAGTTATAAGCACTAGAACATATTTAGAAGTACAGAAATGTTTATCATTCTATCCAGCACCTTAGGCTTCTTCTTAAAGAGCAATAGAACATTTAGGTTCAAATTCAGAATTAGGACCCACCTAATTTACCCAGTCTTTCTGTAGGTTTCCTATTGGTTAAATGCTAGTGAAGATTCAAAATTATTAACTTGGAATATTCTTGGCTTCAGTTTCTATATCATTTTCTAGTTTTATTTTTGTACTTGAAAAACAACAACAAAAAAGTTGCATCAGATGCATTACCTTGATTCACACCAGCAAGCTATATGGCCTAATGTATTTTCTGAAATGAAAAGCTTTCATAATGTTTTTTCACTCTTTATTCAAGAGAAAATCCCCTGGCCAGTGTCCTAAAGAATGGATCTGAGATTAGCTTAGCATTCTCAGGAGCTCACTGTCCACAGATAAGGCAACAGAAACTGCACTTTCCTCCCCATTATCAATTTTAAGATACTGCTAGCATCTGCTTCTTTGGAAAAATATATTGATCTGGACAGTATTCAGCTTTATTTTTAATCAACTTATCTATGTGTTGGAATATCTATTATCAGTTCATTGAGCAATGGCTGTTGGCATCAGTAAATGGATGAGACACAGTACAAAGTAATTGTGATACAAAAGACCAGAGATTAATTTATGGCACCTAATGCTGCAAATTAAAGAGCTCAAAATGAGATATTAACATGAAATGCTGGCTCTGCAATTTTGTCAGGACAGGCTGCAGTGGCAGCTGTTTCTATCTGACAGGTGGCCACGTTATCCCATCTTTGTGGAAAAACTACATGTAGTGCAGGAAGGATAGTGTTTACCAGGTGTTTACCAGGAAAGATTGTGCTGAGTTTTCTGAGTCCAAAACTAAGCCTGTTACGTATTTAACTTGCTACACTAGATGTCAGATGGAGAGCTATTTGATAAACATCCCTATCTTAAAAGAAAAAAAAAAAGGAAAGAAAGTGGAGAAAATAATCTATTCAGTATAGTTTTGAATATTTGTTTTCAAAATCAAAAGAATATAGTTCCCTAGAAAAGGAATCCCAAATTGTATTACAGTCAGCTACAGAATTGTTTGTCAAGAAAGCAGGTAAAACAGAAATTAGATATTCCAAGGAAAATCAAACTATTTTTCTTACTTAAAAATAGATGATTCTACTTGTAAAGTCTTATACCTGTCTATCAGTTAGGTCATCTGACTTCAGAATAATGATTAAAGTTTAAATCTGGAGACGTTTTTTAAAAAATAATATGTCAAATTGGTAGATGATTCAGGTTTAGTTTGACTTCATGCTATGTATGTAACAATGCTACACGCAGTCAGTGATACTCACAAATCTAAATATATTAAATGTTTACTGAAATGGATAAGAAAGATGATTACATGATTCTGTTGTATTAATTTCGATTAATATGAAGCACAATTTCTCTAACATGAGAATAGTGACTTTCCTCTGCAAATCAAAGGGAAGAGGGAAAAAAAGGCTTCATTTCAGTCTGCAGCAGAAAATACAATATTTGGTTTAGGAGGATATTCTAAATTTTGTTGGCTTCTGAATACTCATGAAGATGTTCATATACATATCTATATTATATCACCATTAACTGAAATTCCAGTAAAACCGTTAACTTAGAGGATAGAACAAGGCAGAATAATTATCATTTGAGTAAATTAACAGATTCACTTTTGGGCAACAATATCTCTTCTCTGTAAATAGTGAGGTTTTCACATCTTTTCTCAGTAGCATGCCTCTTTGAATGTTCTAATAGTCTCTGTTCTGTGAGTTGAGAATTTAATATGTAAACAGATTTCATAAGAAAAACAAATCCCCAAATCCTGGCATCTACACTGAGAATACTCATTCCCAGAAAATTAATCTTTAACTATTGCATGAAGAACCTCCTTACCTCTGAAAGCAGGGATTCTTCAGCTAGGATTTTAGACAGTCTTGACAAAACAAGACATTTCCAGTATTTCTTTCTAACTGATGTTTTCAACAAGAAAGAAGGCTGGAATGACCTAATTAAGTTATATCTCAATAGCTCACAGGCAGGATTCTTACTAGAGAAGGAAGAAAAGGAAGTCCTAACAAAGAGACAAAGCCCATTTACAGTGATAAAACCATTAACACTAATAGGAAGAGAAGCAGAAATGTCAAAGCAGCATTTAAAGATTTTGTATCATATGTATGACAAAGTGCTTTGCAGTCCACTGTGACGTAATAAACTAATTATAATTTTTAAAATTGCAATAAAAGTCCTAAAAGTATTAGATGAGATGTGACCCACTTTTGTTCCTATTCCATAAACCTGAAATATTGTGAACATTAAAGAAGATTGAATGAGTATTAACTTTATGCCATGAATATGCTAATGATAGGACAGTTTCTATCATTTCAATATCACAGGATAGGAAAGCTGAAACAAGTTTCAATTAATTAAAAGGTTAAGAACAGAAATAATTTTAATGCCAGTCTACAAAAGGAGAGAAAATCAAACAATTCATACTTCACTCCTTGATTAAATTATAAGCATGACTGGCAAAAGTAAATCATATTTGTAGTGTAGTTGGACTGTATTAAGGATTTGACTGGAAATACTAAGTGACATACTAATTTGAAATAAGTAAGTAGCTACATTCAATCTAAATAAAGTTTAGGTATGATAAAAACAGGTAGATTTTCTGATCTTGAGGCATCTTATCATGGTAAATGGCACAAATGGCACAAATGCAGCCATTTTATCATGGAAGGTTAGCCAGACCTGATTTTCCTGAGTGAGCATTTTCCATGCTGACTGTTTCTCATTATCTATTTCTCCTTCATGTGTCAGAAATGTGCCCCAATATATAAACACGTGATATAATATGAAGAAGGATATGAAAATACCCACTTTATTTTAGAAAGGGAATCTATGTTCCCTTTTGGGATTCATATTCTTTATGATCCTCAAACATCGTATTATTGAGGACACTATATTTGTAGGCTTTGCTCTTCTTAATTACACAACAATAGAGCAGGCTGCTGAAATCCTGGGTTTACAGGACCTTTTTCTGTTGGAATTTAACCAGGTAAGAAGCTTCTTAGATCAAGGTTTCAGGTTTTATGCTTTTTTAGAGAACACTGCAAGCTTTAGGCCAAGATTGATGCAACATGTAGCATAGAGTAAACTCTCAGAAATACATGCTAATAAATCTAATAACATAAATGGTTGCATATTGAATATATATATATATAATTTTAAACAAAACTATGATTTAAGCTTTTTGCAATTGCTTTCCAGAAAAATCTGAATTTAAGGAATTTGTAGTAGTTTCAAATTCTGAATTTTCCCTCTACATTTTCTCTACATTTTTGATTTCATTTAATACACCTTATCTGTATCTATTCAACATTCACTTTTTTTCTTCTTCTTATCACCAGCTATTGGGATAATGTAGCTTGGTCTAAGACTTTCCCAACAGTTTGTGCCAGAAGCACTACTTGGTCAGCCTTAGGCTGTAGTTATTCATAGCTAAGATAATTCATCTCTCTCACTTCATGATATGTACATGATATACTTAGTCTTCCACCCTGAGGCCATGATAGCCTATTCAACTGAGAATTTAAATTTCCTTGCATGAAAGAGCTGACAATCGAAGTTTAGTTCCCTTCATTTGTTTTCCTTCATCTGTAATTATTATTGCCCAGAGATGTAATTTGATCACAACAAATTGCATATAAATCTAATAGTATATCTTAGGCTTTACCCATAATTCCAGTACTTCTTGTCCACATTAATATTTCAAAAATGGTCTGCTCCATGGGATACAGGAAAAGTAAACTTTGCCAGGAGCAAAATGCAGAAAATGCTTGATAATAGACAGAGAAAGAATTTGGATGGTCATCTCTAGCAAATCCAAGTACAAAAGCAGAAGCACAACACAAGTCTGACCACTGAATGTAAAGGAAAACATGCATTCCACAACCACCATTTCAGTCAATGAACATTGATCTTCTGTTGAAGAAGCCCTGTTATGAGAAGATTTTTTATTTTCAAAAATTGCCAGAAAACTCTTATGCAAGTGCAGTTGAAAGTTTATGTTATTTTGGGGAAAGCCAGAGTTTTGGACTGTACAATTATGATCTTATCCTAGCTAGTTGTTGAAGAGTCAGTGATAGTGCTCAGCATAAATTTCCTTTAGGGTAACTTGTTAACTGTATTGGTCCCCCTCTTGAAGGGAGACATTGAAAATTGGAGAGGGTCGGGCAGAGATGATTAGCATCCACCAAGATAATCTGACAATTAAAGATCATGGCATAGGATGACATAAAGATCAAGGGAGAAACTGGGTTTTTTTCATCCCAGAGAGGAGTAGATTCATAGGAAAAAACATCATAGCTTTCCAATACCTAAAAGGGAGAAAGGAAGTTAGAAAGAAGGTCAGGGTCCTCTTCACAACACTCCTTGGTCACTGGAAGACAAGAAGCAACACGGACAGGTTACTGCTGTGGAAATTCTACATGTATATAAGAAAAAATAATATAATTAAAATTCTTCACTGTGAGAATGAATTAGCATTGGAGTAGCATGTTAAAAGGAGAGCTGGAATCTCCCTCACTGGAAATACTCAAGACTCAGTTTGGCAGAGCCCTGCATAACCTCATCTAAGACTAGATGGTTTCAAAAGGTTCCTTATGATCACACTTCTCTGTGATAGTTTGACTATTAATGAGAAAGAATGGTTCTCACATCAATGTGTAAACATGAAGCAACTCTTAAAGATTTTGTAGCTTGATGCAGTGTTTCGTATAGATTTTTTGTTGCTCCCAAAAGTGTCATTAAATGTTCATCTTCACACAAATTTTGATGGCAAAATCCATGAAGTTTAAATCACAGCAAGAATAATTTGAGCAATATGGAGGTGAGAGTTGGTACTTACTGAGCTGGTATAAAAGGAAAAGTGAAATCTCAACTAAATTTAAGGAATGTATTAGAAAATAGCACTGGAGAACTACTATATTTCTGTAAGGATGCTGTTTCACACCTCTTAGTGTTATAGATCCAAGCATTATGTAAAAAATGAGAACTGCTTTTTCAACAGAAATAGAAAAAAAAAAGTATTTGAGTAGACCGTAAGAAAAAAATGAAATAAAAAGAAGAAACAAGCTGTTACTTGCTCCCTACAATGTCTGTTCTGTTTACAATTTTTCAGGGGATGTTTTCCACAGCAAGGGAACTCTACAGCAGTGTAATACATCATCTAGGAAGAATCTGTCTTGGACCCTAATCTCGTTTTCCATCCCTAATATCAGAAAGGACCTGACTTAGCTGACTAAGCTATATGATGCAGAATTATGATGAGGAAAGCTAAGGTGCATTTGGAATGTAAGCTGGCGAGGGAAGTTAAGAACAAAAAGAAAAACAAGAAAAACTTTTTCAAATACATAAACAGCAGAAGAAAGACTAGGTAGGGGAAATGTGGGTCCCCTAGTGAACGGGATGGGCACTCTGGTTACCAAAAAAATAGAAAAAGGAGAATTGTCGAATGCCTTCTTTGCTTCGGTGTTTACTAAGGGCAGTCCTTTAGAGTCCCAGGCCCTAGAGACTAGAGAAGAAGCCAGGAAAGAGGAAGACTTGCCGTGGGTAGAGAAAGATTGGGTAAGAGATCGCCCGAGGAACCTCAATACCCACAAATCCATGGGCCCTGATGGGATGCACCCCAGAGTGCTGCATGAGCTGACAGATGTTGTAGTCAAGCCACTATGCATCATCTTCAAAAGATCCTGGAGAACAGCGGAGGTGCCAGAGGACTGGAAGAAGGCCAGTGTCACGCCAGTCTTCAAAAAAGGCAAGAAGGAGGATCCAGTCAACCACAGGCCAGTGAGCCTCACCTCTGACCCCGGAAAGGTGACAGAACGGCTCGTGCTGGCCATTGTCTCCAGGCACATAGAGGTACCTGGACAAGAAGGTGTTCAGGACTAGTCAGCATAGATTCACAAAAGGGGAAATCATGCTTGACTAACGTGATAACCTTCTATGATGGGATGACCAGCAGGATAGATGAGGGGAGAGTGGTGGATGTCATCTATCTTGACTTCACCAAGGCTTTTGACGCCGTCCCTCACAACATCCTCCTAGACAAGCTCCAGAAGTAGGGGATGGATGAGTGGACAGTGAGGTGGATTGGGAATTGGGAATTGGCTAGATGGCAGAGCTCAGAGCGTGATAATCAGCGGTGCGGAATCTAGTTGGAGGTCTGTGGTGAGCGATGTCCCCCAGGGGTCAGTCCTTGGTCCAGTCCTGTTCGATTTGTTCATCAATGACCTGGATGAAGGCACAGAGTGCTCCCTCAGCAAATTTGCAGATGATACGAAGCTGGGGGGA
>JAWLRI010000923.1:6321827-6340220 GCA_034781795.1 Crypturellus tataupa | reverse complement strand
CCTCTAGAGATCATCTAGTCCAACCCCCCTGCTCCAGCAGGGACACCTAGAGCATGTGGCACAGGGTGGCATCCAGGTGCATTTTGAAGATCTCCAAAGAAGGAGACTCCACAACCTCTCTAGGCACCCTATGCCGGGCTCTGTCCCCCTCATAGTAAAGAAGTTCTTCCTCATATGGAGCTGGAACTTCCTGTGTTTCAACTTACACCCGTTACCCCTTGTCCCGGTCACCAGCCACTACAGAGAACAGCTTGGCCCCATCCTCCCTACTCAAACAGGTACTCAAACAGGTTGATCAAGTCTCCTTTCAGCCTTCTCTTCTCCAGACTAAACAGGCCCAGCTCACTTAGTCTTTCCTCATATAACAAATGCTCCAGTCACTTAGTCATCTTTGTGGCTCTCCACTGGACCCTCTCTAGAAGCTCAGTGTCCCTCTTGTACTGGGGAGCCCAGAACTGCGCACAATACTCCAGATGAGGCCCCACCAGAGCTGAGCAGAGGGGCAGGATCGACCTGTTGGCAACACTCCTGCTGATGCAGGCCAGGATCCCATCGGCCTCGTGGGCCACGAGGGCACATTGCTGACTCATGGTTAACCTGTTTTCAACCAGGACTCCCAATTTCCTCTCCACAGAGCTGCCTTCCAGCAGGTCAATCCCTAATATGTGCTGGTGCCTGGGATTATTCCTCCCCAGGTGCAGGACCCTGCACTTGTCCTTATTGAACCTCATAAGGTTCCTCTCTTCCCAACTCTCCATATTGTCTCTCCATTATTTCATATTCTTACTATCAATATAGTATTTCAACAGTAAAATTACGCTTAAATATATATTTTTTTAAATATTTTCTTCTTCCAAAGTACAATATAGAACAGACAAAAGAAAGTCAGGTTTTGCAATTTTATTTGCTTATTTGCTTTTTCCTGTCTTATATTTTTTATTAACAGTCAGATTTTCAACAAAATTATAATACATACAGTCACTAGATCTTTATATACATATTTGTCCTACTTTCAAGTTACCGCATTACTGCAGTTACACAAAAGTAAATAGAGTTTATTCTGTAATTGGGGTTAATTATGATATGTCATTTGCCTTTCAGAAACACCAGATATAGTCGGTTGCATATCTTTGGTCTATATTTAATTAAATCCATCTTATATCTGATACAACTATATTAAGCACTATTAAAACTTAAAACTACACTAAGAGTACTTGTGTTCATCTTTCTAATAACAGATTACATTGTTGTTGATAATCTCTCTGCAAAATCTGTAAAAAATCTTCAGTTAATTCTGCCCTACAGAGATTCAGGTTGCATGCAGAAGTGAGACAGCTCAGTGCATCTGTAGAGCAGTAAGTGGTTTTACCAGAACTAATCCTGGCATTGGACTTTGAACTGATCTGACAGTGCAGAGTCTCAGCACTCACCACGGCTGGTTTTGGCCACCAGCCAGTTGGTCAAGGAAGCTAGGAAGCTGCTGCAGGTCTCCTGCCTTGTGTGCAGTGTGAAATTGTGCAAACTTGCACTTGAGTGCAAGTGTGATGAAACGTGGTCATCACCTTCTCAGTCTGGGGAAACTCTTAAGCAACTTTTAAGCTTTACCTGGTAACCATTGAGAAAGAAGGATAGTCTGATAGGAAAATGTATAAAGATTCCAAAACTGAAGAGGAGCAGACCTCCTCCATGAATATCCTCTTTCTCTTGACAAAGATATCAGAATGGCAATGACTTGTCATAAACTCTCCCCCGTTCACCTTGAGAAAGACTGAGAATGAACATAAGCAAACAGAGCAAATATAAGCAAACATCGGAAAGATGAACATTAACACCAGAGAACAGGCGTAAATACTAGGAAGTATTTCTGTATAAAAACTATTATATGAACAAAAAATGTTGTCATTTGGCATGTCAGACTAATGAATTGGACTAATAATTTCTTAGCTTAATATGCACAAATTATATAATGATTTGGGGCATAAGAAGATAGTAGCACTGATTCTGGAATGCTGACTAAGTGTTTAACTTAATGTCATCTCTATTTTAATGAGATAAAATAAAATCTTTGTTTTAATGAAGAGTAAATGGGTTTCAGTCCAGCTGGATTTCTGCAATGTCTTATGGGTGAAAGTGCTTAAGGTATATTTGGAGAGATATAAGGAGAGATTTTGATGTTCAGGATTACATGGGTCATTGGCACAGAGCAGTTCTAGCTCTTCAGCAAAATTTTAAGTGAGGTCCTTCATCTAATTTATGTTTATTCTATGTATCAATTATATCTACAGAGTTTCTAAAAAAACAATCACCATCCCCCATAAACCAGCTTCTGTGCTTTTTAAGATAATTTGAACAGGATTATGATGCCATACACGTTTCTTTTATTTTGTACAATGGAACTGTAACCACATAGCCCTCTCATATAGTATTGCCATTCTTAATAATGGATCGTAAGCTTTGTATTGAATTTACAAGGCCGCAGGTCTGATGTTTGGCAGGCCTGCTCTGTCTGAAATTTTGACTTACCTATCTTTGCTTTGTGATAACAGTTTCTCTATTTGACCAGACATCTATGGGTATGTTCTACTTTTGTTTATCCTTGTTTGATATAGTCATGTTTGTATATAGATAGCAGTAACAAGCAGTCATTCTATCTAGAATGATCTCCTCAAAGGAGGTCATGAGGACTGCTTCCTCCAGGACATAGGGATTCCTCCATCCTGGCCTCTGGAACCCAGCCTAGGGCGCCTGAGGACCTGGACTCTCCTTGCCCCAGGCCAATGCATGTGGCTGCTCTCCAGTTTGCAGATTCAACTGGTAGTGGGGCTGAGCGTGAGTCCCATAGACAGACAGAGATTGTCACAGACATGTCACTGCCTTCAAACAACATCCCCATGTAAGACTACCAGAACTCACATAAAACATAAGATAGCTGGATCTCCATCCTTGATCAAGCTAATAAAGAAGTGTGGTTCACTAGTGAAATCACTCACATCCTCATTCTCTAGGTCACAAGCACTTGGGAATTTGCTGATGCTTCAAGTACCAGTATGGCCCCTCTACCCATCCTAATCACAAACTTCCTTATACACCATACTGGCAATCCTGCTCATTAGCTAATCCCTCTTAATGCTTGCTAGCAAACAGATGCATGCACGCACACACACACGCTCACATACCACTTATGAAGCGGGTTGCAAGCACTCTACATACTCACAGATCCCCCTGATACTTTCACTGGCCTTCTGTCCATTTAACATCCATGTCTAGGGACCTGCCCTTCAAAAACATATGTTGCTGTGCCTTAATTTCTGTATTTTCCGTAGCATGATCCCATGTTTTTTCAGAGATATTTCTCATTCCCAGTTCAGGAAAGCATTTACCCTTGTAGTCGCTAAAGCACATCCTTGAAAGAACTCCATCAAAATAAATGGCAATATGACTCAAACTTATCCTCTCCTAATTAGAGAAACTGAGAGTTAAGGCCCTGCTTTTGTCTTTCTATTTAAATAGTCATCTTTCTTTTTCAAAACAATATTTATGTTTATATAATATTTAGTATCACTAAGGTATATATTTCAAAATAATGGGGTGAATGTTAATAAGTAATGAACTTTCAAGTAGCAATCTTTGAACATGAACAGATGTAAGAAAAGTTATTAGAATTAAAGGCAGAAAAAAAATCTTAGAGGTCTGCATGCACATTTAGAAGTGAAAATAAGACCTAAAATTTTACAGGTGATTTATAGAAAAGACTAGAAAAGATAAGAGCACATTGAACAGATAGCTGCTAGTATTCTGAAACTACATCGTCTAAGTTTTATGATTGAAGCCTAGTGGGTGAAGAATAGTATGTATAAAGTCCCTTAGTTCCTTAATCATTCTTTTAGTCAAAAGTAGTCTGCAGAAGCATTGGATCACAAGCCTTTTATATCCATTTTTAAAATAAGCAGTAAAGATAAAGTGCATTTAGTAACAGCAGCTGGAAAATAATTTATACTTTCAAGGCTCCTGGAAAGAGAAATTGTTTCTGTTACAGATTGCAATGGTAAGAAAACACTATTCCTTGCCATTAGTGTTACATAGAATTATTAATTTTGTACAGATATTAGTTTAATCTTAATGGTCATATTTTCAAGATGGTCTATTATTTTTAGAGAGGCACAAAAATTCATGACTACATAATAGAATTTTATAATGATATAGTTGGGAAAGAATCAGGGACAGCACCAGCTTAGAACAGGGCCTTGTCTAGCTAGTTTTGACCATCTACAACGGAGGAAGGCCACAGCCCCTTTCGGCAACCGAGTAAATGGGAGGTAATAGGTTGTCAAAGGGCTGCAGCTAAAGGGAGACAAGTTTGAAAAATCAACTCAGTGGAACAGCAACTGTGCAGAAGTACTCACCTTCTTGTTTGTTCACTTGACAGCTACATCCAAGAGGATCTCCTCAACAACATTCCAGTCATATCAAGACTGTCCATTTTCTAAGGACTATTAGAGCATCTCTAAGTTCATGCGTACTCCAACACATTAGATATAGCAAAGGAATGGATCTTATCAAAGAGAAAATGCTCAGCTTCTTCCTTTCCCCTCATAGGCAGAATGCAAGTTATCTATGATCTGATTATTTATGATTTGAGGTAATCAGAGGAAGATCTGGAGACAAAATGACTACGGGCAGAGAAGGACCTGTTGTTGATAGATGCATGACCAAAAATCCACACATGTGCATCTTCCCAAAACCAGTAAGTCACAGAAACCCTTTAGCAAGAGCAAAGATTTGTCTTAGAATATCAATGTTTAAAAACATCAAATACTTAGGTCAAAACAGAAATAACACTCCGCTACCTGACTTAAGGGAGCTATGCTAGCTTGCTACCCAACTCTTTTCTTGTCCTATTGGCTGGCATTTCACTCCAGACAGTTCATTCTTACCCTCTGCCCAAAGAGTTCACATCCTGTCCTGGTCCCTCTATCCCCATATAATCTGCCATAGATTTAGTCTTCAACTCCTTCTAAAGTCACTAAACTCTCTTACCCATCTTTAATTAAACCTAAATCTCCTTAGCAGAAATATTAACAATAAAATAGCAAAAGCAATTAAAGCAGTCTTACAGACTTCACTTTTCTCCTACCATCTCTAAAGATTTGATGCGTCTCTTTTGGGAGACAAATGTTCCTTCTAGTTGTCCAATCAAGTTTCTAATGTGTGCTAGTTACTTTTAGGTCTGAGGAGAATTAAAGATTTGTATTTGATATGAGTAGAATTTCAATTCATGGAATGATGTATTACAAAAGAATTTGTACATGGTTTAGGTCTCGAAATTGGAATGAGGAGAAAAGGCTCAGTTTATGATCATGTGAAATAGGCAACCTTGAAAGCAGAGCATCTTTCAACATCTATATTTGAGCAATAATTATGTTTAGAGATTGAGTGATAAGTGTTAAAGTAAGATAGACTGAATTACATGTGAGATTTAGACACAAGTGCCCTTTCCCAGAAAACTAACCTGAGGGAGAGACATAGACCTGCAATTGTAGGCCTCAGTAAAGACTGTGTATTACATTGTCACCAGTTCCAGTTCATTTTCTTTATGCAACTGAACTGTTGTGTTTAGCTCTTTATTGTTTGAAATATTCAGCTTATTTTAGAATTTTCATGCATTATATTTCAGATTAATTTATGACACCAATGAGACATATGAAATATGCTTATTCTATTTCTATCCTACCCTACCTCTCCCATAGTATCATTCATTCATCTCTGGAGATTGTCAACATCAGAAATTCACAGTTAATCACATTTTGTTTAACTAACATCAGAGAATGAACAAGAAACAAATGCTGAACTGCAGACATGCAAATAGATATTTTAGACTAGAACAGCACTCCCTGATGCTTTAGGCTCTTTCTAACCTAGAATTCTTATTGAAGGACAAGAAGGACAAAGTAACTTGTGCTTTTCTTTTTTCTTCAGTATTCTAAGGAATTCAAAGTTTATTAAAGTAGATTAGTGGAATAATGTGGTAAAGAAGCAGAGAAAATCATGATATCCTCTTTCCACTATCCTCTTCCCCCCCTCACTTGGAATAATTTTCGATTTCTTATCATCAGTAAATAAAAAAACAGAAAAATACTAAGAATGAATTCATGTTCTTCATAGCACTAAGCAATAGAGGCCTAAAGGATATCTGTCATTTTATGCCATATGGAACAAATCTATGTTGTACTAGAGCAACTAGATAAACATATCTTGGAATAATTAAGAAGTGTAAAAAAAGTTTTTTAATAGATGGACAAGATTAAAAGAACAATATTACAAGATCAGTGGAATATTTGTTTTCCTCTTTCTGGAACATATATAGAAGTTCATTCTTGCAACTTGCTTCATTGTTCTTTCTAACATCTTGTCATCCTGGGACTCTGGATCATATAACCAGAATTTTAATTTACTTTTGCCACTGAAATTTTAAATTAGGGGTCAATGCAGCAATAACTTTAGTTGTAAAAACTATAAAAAAAACAAAATATCAATCCCCCCCCCTCAACGCAAACACCTCAAAAAAAAAAAAAAAAGACCACCAACAACTTAGGCTTTTTTGATTTCTTTCCTGGAAGCAACTCCCTCCTCCTCCTCCCGATCCTGTATCTTTGAAATGAAGAAATAAAGCAAGTAAGAAACAATATTCTTACAACCAATCTATTCTTCATATTTAAAGTGTTTTTTTTTTTTTTTTTATACCAGAGAAAACACTTTGCTGTTTTTATGTTTTATTTTTCAGCAGATTTCCAATTCAGATAGAACATGAATAAAGGAATCCAATACAAAAGACTTTCCTTACACAGTTCTCAAATGCAGTTTGATAGTAAGTTGAAACTGTGTTAGAGAGCTTCAAAATAAGTTCATTTATTGTCTTTGATTGTATCTGACTAGAATTTCAATAGAGGTAGAAGAGAATAGGGGAATAGTTGGGTAGAAATTCATATGGATTAAAAATAGGTTACTATTACCCAGTGCTTCTACTCATACTCCCAGATTAATTCAGGCATGGGTCAGAATGAGCAAACATACTTAATAAACTCAGATAATTATGGCATATGATTTCTTTGTGATGGAGTTAAGGGTCTCTCAACTAGGTCGGAGAGCTTTGCTATATTTGTTTTTGTAAAAACTTGATTTCTTTTTTCCATTTGAGTCTCTTCAGTTCCATTTAATAAATTTCAAGTTTTAAATGAGTGAGATGATGAATTTTTTTAGATGTTTACACAGTTCTGATATGCATTAGCAGGCATTATAAGCAGCTGAGGTTATCCACAGCATATGGGACTCCTGGTCATGTCCCCTTTGCTTACAGCCAGAAAAAGGAAGTTGGAACTGCTCTAGTAGCTCTATGTCCCTGAGGACTGTGCCTATGCAGGCAAAGTCTCTCAAAGGTGGAATTCTTTGGCTTTCAGGATTGTACTGTGACAGTGCTGCTGTAAAGCTGCCAAAGCAAAGTCCCAGATTTCGATCTCCTTAACTTCAAAGGTTAAACCATTAGAATGCAACCATTTCCTTTTGCAATTGTGTTACAAATGCATATTAAAAGGAAATTATACATGCCTCAAGCCCCACTTCAATCTCATTTTAATTGATAGGCATTGTCTGTATTAAAGAGATGTACACAGATAATGAAGTTATAGCAGGGAAAGTCCCTAATGGAGATATGTTAAGACATAAAATGAGACTTATTTATTAGTTTTCCAGCCAAATTAAAAGACTCTGATAGTTAAAGTATTCCCTTTAGAGATGAGTTCAATCTATCTAGATAAAATTGCACGTTGAATGTGTATTGTAAGGTATACTGGGTAAGTATTTCAACCTCTGAGCCAGTCAAAAAGACTCAAGCAATGTTTTTTTGGTTTTGTTTTTTAATGAGAAGATAAGTAAGATAACAGATTCTAATGTTAAATTTCTACTGTAAAGAAACTTTACCATGTGACCTAAAACAAGGCACTGTCAGTATTAAAGAGACAGGATTTCAACTATGTAAGAACCTTAGGTCAAGAGCTACCTTTAAACAAAGGCGGTTAAAATCTCAACTAACAGTAAAGTCCCTTAGTTCTTGTAAGGATTAAAAATGTATGCTCATTCTCTAACTCAATGTTATACATCCCACTCCACTTGCACAGGCTTATAGTTTTGATCCTTAAGCCCCAAGGGTGTTCTTTACCTTGGCCCTTTATAATTGGGCCAGCTATTCTAAATACATTTCACTGAATCTTCACCAGTTGATAATAGTTGTACATCCTTCTTGCAGCTTTCTACTTTTCACTCCAATTTTGCACATTCATTATTAATCAGTAACAATGCACAATGCACAATCTTCACAAAAAAACTTCAATATACTGAAGTTCCTTATCTTTTATTAGAAATGGAATACATTCTTAAAGAAGAATATTAGAGAGAAAACTGGTGGTAGATTCTGTTTTTTTTTTGTTGTTTTTTTTTTGTTTTTTTTTTTTTTTCTTCAAATAAGAGAAATAAAATGGTGCTTATTTCTTTTTGGTGAAGAAGAAATACATTTTAATCTCCATTTAGGATATAGTACGTATAAGTAGACTTTGGTAACTCAGTTCTTGCCTCCTTCTTTGTGTTTTGTCAGTATTAAGCTTTTCCTGATGAATGTACATGAAAGCAGTATTTAAACAAAATATTTTGATCTTCAAAATGCAGCAAGTTCCAAGTGTCTGACAGCAAAAATCATAAAGGAAAATAGTGTTTCTAAAGTATTATCAATTATTTAATGATTTTTTACATATATATGAATATATATATATATGCACTCAGTATGACACAACTTTTACAGAAACAGGTTATGAATTGCTTTTATAGGCAGACTTATTTCTGACACTTAACTTTGAGTCATATTTAAAACTTTAGCGTTAGAAATTCTGTTTAAATACATTTGCCTACATTCTAAACAGGGAAGAAAACTGAAAACATATTATTGTTTTCCATGTGGTTTCAGAATTAAGATATTCTGATATGCACAGACTGCAGAGAACAGCAGTCTTCTGCACTTCTCTCTGAGGAACTTAAAGAACTGAAGTGTCTTAGGCAAGTTTGGTTACCTGGAGTATGCTATCTGCAGACTTTGAAACTCAGAAGTAATTAGACTGACTGAAAGTTGTGCAAGGACATATTTTCTAATGATGGTAAGCTAGAAACAACTGTGCATTTTAGAGAGCATTTGGAGTTTTTTGTTTTTTTTTTTGTCAAATAAAATATTATTGCAATCCTTCATTGATTCTCTCAAATTGAAGTTTCTTATCCTTAGTTTCAAAACTGTTCCTTTCCATTTCTCACTAGTGCTTCTGTAGTTATTGGCTATCATTATTCAAAACCCTAACAAACAGGCAAAAGGTTGTAAAATAACATTATCAATAACTGTGTTAATAATTAACAAACTTCTGTAATAATTCACAATAGCAACTTGTGAATACCATCACATTTCCTTTGTGTAAGGCTAGCTGTTTCTTCATTAAGACTTCTGAATATCACATTTATTATTGTCCCACTTATTCATTCAAGTTGGTATTTGTTCTGCCTTGTTTGTAGACTACATTTCTTTTTTTGTGAAACAAACATATCTCTGTTTATTTGACATAACCTACATCACTGAAATATTAACGGAGTTTGATCTAATGTATAGGTGATATGCAATATATATTGCAGTAGCATCACTGAAAATCTTGTGCAGTTGAGCTCAGTTCACTTCAGCATGTGAAAATCTAATTTACAGAGGTGGAGAGGAAACTAACTTGACTGATTAGGCAGAGAAAGCATAGGTGGTGGCAGAGGACTACCAGTGATAGGCCCAGTTAGAATACAAAAAACAAACAAACAAACAAACAAACAAAAAACCACCCTGAAAAAAATAGTTATTATGATAGTTTGTAAAAATAGAAACCATCTGTCTTTTATTAAAACAATTCCTCATCTGTCTTTTATTAAAACAATTCCTATCTATATATGTTTCATCACTTACCAATTCATGTTATGATTAGCTGCAGAGCTTAGAAGGAGGCTCAGTTTTCCAGAGAAATGTAAATCAACTCCATTTACCATCTACCATTTGCACTGGTAGAATTGTCTTAATGCTAAACACATTTCAGAACCACTCCAAGAATATGTTCTTTCTCATCCTTACAGAGGAGATCCTACCTGACAAACCTCCATTGAAAAACGTTAAAACATGTACATTTCTCCACGGTGTTCCATTTCATTCTATGAGTTTCAGGAAACCATATCTCCATTGCAAGTGACAGTATAAATGAGACACTGCTTTATTGCACTTGCTTATATTTTTACCTCTTTAAGCACTGCTCCAAAATTTCTGCATAACTGAACACATATAAGATAATATTTTTTTTTTTTTTTTTTTTTTTTTTCCAGATAGGGAAGTGCTTTTACATCATTTTTATTAATAAAAACAAGCTCTGTAAAATGTATTAACTTTTAAAGTGAGTGTTTGATCCTAAAGACATTTTTAAACCTATTAAGAATAATAATAAATAGAGATGAAGCATAAAGGTGACTTCAGCCTTATGCATATTTTTCTTCTTTACTTAATGAACTGCTCAGTCCCTAGAATGGATATTGATTTAGTTTTAATAATTGTAGTCTCTTAGAGGAAAAAAAAAAACTCAGTGTTTGGTTTGCTTTTAATAGAATAAAATGTGCTCACACAGTAGCACATTTAGTATGCTTATGGAAGCATCACAAAAGCTAGCAGTATCAGCAGTCCAATTTCTGATTTGTGAAATCATTTTTCTTGAAATAGCCATCATGTTTGCATTGCTGGTGTGCAGCAATCCTAATGCTCAAAGTTCTTCGTGTCTACATTTTTATGAAGATATTACTTAAAACTTATTATGGCTTTTTCAATGGATGTTATTTCAATTGGAACACAGAAAAATGAAAATTTAGTATAGTTATTGATATTTTTGTTTGTAATATCATTATGCTGATTTTCCAGAACTTTCAGAAAATAAAGCTTATAAATCCGTTTTTAAGATTCATCAAATTCAAACTTTACATTTCACAGTATATGGTAATCACTGTGAAAATCAGAGCAATATGGAAGCTGTAAATTCTGAGGTGTGTGTGTGGAGTCAGTTACAGGCTAGTTACTTTAAATAAGAGGAAGAATTCCTGGCCCTTTCTCTAAATTGAAAACTAAAGAGATGAAAAAAAAAAAAAAAAGTTTTAGTTTCATTCATGCTTTCTATTGATTTCTATTTGTTTATTATTCTTCTGTTGTGGAAAACTCAGTTCTACAAGTCACCTCTATCCAATTCAAAACCTATTTGCTTTGAATAAACTCTGATATCAACTGAATGATTAGTTTTAGTTGCATATTTTCCTCAACATATTGTTACATGTTACATCTAGCCAAATCAGGGACTTCCTGTGTTCTAATAGCATCCTGATAGAATCTTGGTTCTTATGATGACACTTTTTTTTTCTTTTTTTTTTTATAAAAGGGAGAAATATCCTGAGCAAACAGGAGCTTTTCTATTATGCATTGTGAATAGGTACAGAAGGCTAAGTATAGGTACAGAACGCTGAATCTACAACCTGCTGAAGTCAAACTGACATATTCTGTTGTCCTGTAGCAGAGTGGGCATCCAGAGAGAATAAACAACTTAGAGAATTAATTAACCTGAAAACGGATCTCTGAAATCCATGTATGTTTTTTTTTTTAATTTAAACAAATAATTAAAAAGAAAGAAAGACACCTGAGGCCTAGTAACTAGCAGATGTTTGTTGAATTGGAACCTTAATGGCTCTCAAATCAATAGAGTAACATAAGAGTATTTCTTCTGCTATTCTAATAGGAGCAGATGTGTTTAAGCTAAAATGTAAGTGTGTAATAATCAGCTAATTCAGTGTGAATAGCAGCAATTATCAGTTCTAACGGTAGAGAACAAAAAGAAATAATCATTAATAAAAAGAATACATCCTAAACATTATTCCAGAGTCAAATGTTGTCGCTCCTGATGAAAATACCTCTCTATTAAATACGTGGAAAGAATTGAATGATCTGTTCTCTCACAGGGTTTTTTCCTGTGTACTCAATGTCAACAATATTAATTAATCTGCATGGTAAACTTCATAGATATGACTGTAATTCGTATGTTGAAACCTATACCTTAGGTGAAGTCATGATGGATTCAAGGTTATTATAAAGTAGAATAACAGCATGGAGATGCAAAAAAAGGATAATGTTCCTTGCTATCAGGAAATCATTATTGATTGATATCAGAACTCTAGTGGCCTGGTCACAAAGCTATGTTTATTACATTTAACAGATATTATGAAATCTGATAAAAATTTCAAAAAAAATGCATATCATTAGATGATGGTAAGTATAACGTAATATGCATTATTCTTCACATGGTTATCATAGAGATGATGACTCGAGCTCAGTTTCGTCAGTGACAAAGTGCATGTAGAAATTATAAAATAAGAAAAAATTAGAAAGAAATGCTGGAGGAGCAAATTGCAATAAATTGGAAATTATAAAGTATAAAAAAATGATAATACATGTAGGAAAAAAATGTTGTCAGGTCTAAATGATGTAAGTTTTTAAAATATATATTATGAGTAACAGAACTAGGAGAATGTGTAGGCTTATTACTGAAGAGAGATTATGTAAATTAATAATCTTGTAAAAAGACAGATCACTTAAATTTTTCTACTCTGGGAAAAAGCAATTGAATTTCTTTTGTGACATAAAGATAATCAGCTAACGCCAAGTCAAAGAGGAACTGAGAAAAATATTAAAACTACTCTACTAGAAAAGAAAAAAAGGAGTATATTTCAAAATACAGAATATAAACTGGAAAACTAAATTAGAATTTTGTGTAAGGAAAATAGTGATAAATTGTACAAAGCTTTTAAGGAGCTAAATATATTCTAATTACTGAAAGGCTAATAACCACAATGGAAAAGATAGATAAATAAAATATATATATTCTTTGTGATTGAGTATGATCTGTCATTTTATTGCCAACAACGCAGAACATATCGTATAATGATAAGCCAGATATTCCAGATGCTAATGAGAATCTGCAGCAAAGGGAAAAAATACATCCCAAAAGAGAAAATTTTAGGAGGTAAAAAGTACTAGTAGATCCAGAGATTAGAAATAAGTGAAAATAATATGGGATGCTAACTTCTGTCTTACCAGTCTTGAAGTATAGAAAAAACAATGAAGTTGATAGGACCTGTGGAACACATATGCATGTCATATGCATATGTTCCTCTAAGAAAGCACTAACTCTGAGAAAGTCTAAGTCTAAGAAAGATTTTTTGAACCCTATCTAATCTCTTGGATAAACTACACTGAAATCAATTCAAGTTATTTGGCTTAATGCTGGATTCATGTAGTAAATGCAATTATCACGTAAGGTTCAAAAAAGGAAATGGAATGCTCTTGTACACTCAGTACTGACCCAGTCTTTACTATTATGATATTCTCTAGAGATCAGTTAAAGAAATGACTGGTTGACATATTAAGTTGTTGTATTTATTCAGTTGCTCGGTTGTGAAATCTGAAAAGTTTCAGAAACATGTTAACGCTATAGAAGGGTGTCTGAGAAAACATAAAAATCTCATATCTCTTTCTCTTTACAGTTTTCAATATCCATTTTTATTTATTTATTATTTTATTAAGTCCAAAAAACAAAAAAAGATAATCTAAACATTCCATCTACTGGATAAAATCTCTTCAAAATGAACCTAAACTTTGAAGCAATGTGTTAAATTAAATCTAAGAGATACAGGGAAGACAAGAACAAGTTCAGAAGCGCAAGTAACTGAGAGAGTATTTAATTTTACAAATTGTCTTTAAAGAAAGAATATACCTCTTTAGTCTTTGTAACATTGCGGCATTAGACAAGTAAACATTAATCTCTAACAGGAAACAAAAAGTATTGATTTCACAGAATACATTAGAGGATAATCTAGGGGAACTAAGTCAGACAGTAATCTGTAAAACCCCATAGAAATTCTTAATAAAGAAGTTCTTAATAAAGAAAAATGCAGAGTGCCATTTGGAGAAGAAATTAAAATAATGTAAATTATTGGTGGATGAAAAAATTTGCTTTTCTACATTCTTTCTGATTTCTCTGGATTTCTCTGTGATTCACAGAAAGTCGTGAATCATAGCAGGATTTCTACTGAAAAGCATATACATACATCCAGGTAGTTTGGCTCAAGATATATCTGTTCATGGAATTGTGAGCACAAAGGGGATGATTTTAGATGTGCAAAAAAATCTAATACTCAAATTAACTCTAAGGCTAAAAAAAAATAAGACTAAAATGTAAAACTCAGATTTTCCTTTTGCACTTATCGCCTTATGACAGTATATCTCAAAGCCAGTGAAGATTGAGGATTATGAAGCCCTGATAAGATTACTTCTTGTAGAACAAATAAATAAATAAAATATTGTGATGTTGGGTATGTTCTACATTAATAGATAGAATGAGGGGTCAAGTTATAGTTTCTTCCAACAAAATGGGAAAACGCTGAGCAAATCAAAAAATCAGAAATTAGAATTTAAACATTCTTATAAGCAAAAATGGAAGTATGACACTTTATCTAAATAGAATGACATTGCTAAGACATTATTAAACCAGCTACAAAAATTTATCAGTCAAAACCAGTAAACTTATTATGGATTCAGAAATTCTGATTTTATTTATTTCCTTAGTGTACAAAATATTCTCAAATATTTGCAGTTTAAATGGATATGATTGTACTTAGTAATCCATTTTATGTAAGTCCTAACTATGCAATCTTTATAGAATGTCACAGAATCACAAAATGGTTGAGGTTGGAAGGGACTTTTGGAGATCATCTAGTCCAACCTCCATACCCAAGCAAGGACACCTAGAGCACGTGGCACAAGGTCACATCCTGGTGAGTTTGGAAGATCTCCAGAGAAGGAGACTGCACAACCTCTCTGGGCAGCCCCTTCCAGGGCTCTGTCACCTTCCCAGTTAAGCTGTTCCTCCTCAATATCTTTAGAAGCTGTTTAGCATGATCCCAAATGTAGTTCTTAGTGCAAGAGAATGTTTATTTTATAGATCCCTGTGAAGAGCAACTAGTTTTTACCTAGGTACATATAATCAGTGATGTATCTTGATAAAGATTTCATAAGAAAATGGATTTTTCTCATGCCTCAAAAATATTTTTGCCTCACTTGAAGAACTAAATAGTACAATTGAAAAATATATAGATTTAATTTCTTTACAATTACACTAAATTCTGTCTTTAAAAGTTAGAATATTTTGATATTATAATTCCTAAAGAAATGAATATTTTGCATGTCTTGGAAGGAATTCCATATTCTGATAAATCGGGGAAGTTTTGTGGCCTTTCTGTCTTATCTGCTATATATCTTTTTTCTTATTCTAATAGCTCTATTAACTATCCAATAAACTATAATATTTTTAAGAGCTTTTTTACAAACGGTCTTAGAAGTTCAATCATTTTCTTTAAAATTTATCATCCTTTTATTCAGTTGTAAGTGAGGTTTGAAGTGCCTCATAAGACAGTAGTACATTATTTAATACAAGGCACAACTTGTTCTTCGTATCTTTAAATTTAGTGTCCTTGGTAGCATATATGTCAGTGAAGACTAAGAAAATGCTTCATTATAGAAAGAAAAGTAAGCTTGTACTAGCTGACTATAAGTTCAGATTAAGCTTTTTACTAAACAATTTACTCCATTTTGTATTTTAAAGCTTTACTTACATTGTTTCAAAATACCATGGTGATTTACATAGTAAATGCCTTACTATGCTTAATAGTTTTAAGAATGACATTCAGTCCAGTCTATCAGTCTTGAGGAGAAGTCAAGGAGGTCAAGAAGACACTTTGCTTAGAAAATTCCTTCTACTAGCAGGTAGAATGGTATTAGTGCTTCATTCCAGAACCACCATTGAACATCTTTTCTTGCTGCTTTGTACAGAAAGAAAGTACAATATAGTAATTACAATAAAAATTGTCAGGAATATTGCAATGATTTATGCCTGTGAAGAATATCTTATAATGAATGCCTTTTGTTCAGGAAATACTCTACTAACTGTCGTTGTTCACTTTGCAAATCCTGTTGACCTCACTGTAATAATTTGTATCCTAAAAAGCTTTCAAGGCTCTCCCTCCTTGACCTTCATTATCCTTCCTTGGCCTGGATTAACGTGATACCCTAGAAACACTTCTTTCATGCATGCCAAATGTGCAGTCACATACATCTTAATAATTTATTCTATGCAATAATTTATTCTATGCAATAATCACTTTTAGTATGCCTTTGCAAAATGTGTTCAGAACTGGTATAATTTAATCATCAGTAATACTGGCTCTCCAGCACTTAACAGAACATATTGAAATTATTAAAAAAGATTATGCTTATTCAGCTTCTGTCTTCTATCACGTGTGCAGACTATCATAAGAGAATGTAAATGACTTAATTAAAAAAAGTTTTACATAAATGATTTTTAAGAATGACTCAGAATATTGATTATAAAATGATTATAATATTAAGCCATAGAATCTCTGTCGTACAGGAATAATTTTGGCATTGGTAATAGATATCAACTTAAGATGTTTACTAACAGAATTAATTTAATACCTAGTTTTAGAAACACCCATTCTTAGGCACATCTGCAGAAGTGTTTGAATTGCATTGACATACAGTGTACTGAATTTGTTGCATAACAGAATGTTAAAATGTCAAAGAATAACAATACATTTTCTTCAAATCTGAAGCAATAGCAAGCAAAACAATTAGGCATTGAAATTCAAGATGCAGAAAGAGGATTAAAGATGTTATTGCTTGAAAACATGATAAACTATGTTCTTGTCAAAAGCTAGACTTTTCTTAAATAATATGTTCTGGGAATAATATTTTTTAAATTGTCTTTGAAATGAGTTTGATTAAAAGCACTTATTAATATTTTCTGGGTTTGAATATGATATCATAACTTTGGTATGTGTATCATGCATATTCTCTTGCTCTTTTTATAAATGCATGGCATAAATTCTACAGTGCAATGAGTTATGCCAAAAAAAATGAGACTAACTAGAACTATGAATATCCTTGATTTTTAGTTCTTTGCACTAAATGTATTTTTTTCTTAAAAAAAAAAGGATTTATATCATTTCATCAGGTATCAGGATGTGAGATTAATGCTTTGTATTTTGTAGGAGTCTATTTTTTTAACTTAAAGAGGTACGGGAGGACTTAATTGCCAGTTTAGATTTCCATTTTCCAAAGCATTTGCTACGACGTACTTAATACTGTCTGCAAAATTTTTAAAAGGTGAAAGAATAAATTAATAATAAAATCAGATGAAATATAAAACTTTCTTCCATAAAATGTTATTAGACAGTATTGTTATACAGGAAAGATATATTATCTATGGCATAACATTACAAAAATGGTTGAGTAATTATTCACTAATTGTTTCTTTCTTCCGAATATATGTTCATCAGAATATATTCTTGAGCTACAGTAATTTGAGGAACATTTATAGAAGAAAACTAAAGCCTTGATAGGTAGGTAGGTTGAAAAAATATGAATCCATGAGTGAATTTCAGTGTTGATTTTATAAAAGTGTTGATTTTATTTTTGATAATTTAAATTATTTTGTTTTTATAATAGCAATCACATTCCTATTATAACTAATGCAACCATCTTTAAAATATATCCCTCACCCTGCCAATCTGGAAGAACAGTATTTCTCTTGATCAGTCCTAACCTCTACTCCCCATCTGAAAAGTAGAACTCATCCATCCTTAGACAGAGTTCAATCATCTATGATTTTTTTATCGTCAAACAGAGAAGGAGAGACTTTATATGCAAACCATTTTTCCTATCTTAGGTCATTATTTTAATACAGGGTGAATTGCACACTGTATATTCCTATTTTCTATCTACTGTCTCCATTAATTAAAGATAGGATACTGTAGTTACCTGAGATAAATCTATCTCAAATGATTTACTAAACAACACAAGAGGTCTGTACCCGAGAATACTGCAATGATTGAGACTTTGTCTTTAACCCTAGCTGAGGGTCTTACCCTTAGAATATCCTCCATACACAACAGAGGATTATATAAAAATAAAATTAGTATTAGAAAGATATAAAACACACAAGAACTATCTGAGATAAGTCACTCTGGTAGTAAGATGGTTGAGAAGGAGGTGAGTATCTATCCACATAAGTCATTCATAGAATCATAGAATCATAGAATACCTAAGGTTGGAAGGGACCTCTAGAGATCATCTAGTCCAACCCCCCTGCACACGCAGGGCCACCTAGAGCACGTGGC
>JAWLRI010000923.1:6288018-6321092 GCA_034781795.1 Crypturellus tataupa | reverse complement strand
TTGGCCACGAGGGCACACTGCTGCCTCATGGTCAACCTGTCGTCCACCATGACGCCCAGGTCCTTCTCAGCAGAGCTACTCTCCAATAAATCGGTCCCCAGCCTGTACTGATGTCTAGGGTTGTTTCTCCCTATATGCAGGACCATGCACTTGGCCTTGTTGAATTTCATGAGGTTTCTCTTGGCCCAGTTGTCTCATCTGCCCAGCTGCCTCTGGATGGCAGCGCAGCCCTCTGGGTTGTCAGCCACTCCTCCCAGCTTTGTATCATCAGCAAACTTGCTGAGGGAGCACTCTGTGTCTTCATCCAGGTCATTGATGAACAAATTGAACAGGACTGGACTGAGGACTAACCCCTGGGGGACATCGCTCACCACAGGCCTCCAACTAGACTCTGCACCACTGATAATCACCCTCTGAGCTCTGCCATCTAACCAGTTGCCAATCCACCTCACTGTCCACTCATCTATCCCACACCTCCGGAGCTTTTCCAGGAGGATGTTGTGAGGGATGGTGTCAAAAGCCTTGGTGAAGTCAAGATAGATGACATCCACCGCTTTCCCCTCATCTATCCAGCTGGTTTTCCGATCATAGAAGGCTATCAGGTTAGTCAAGCATGATTTCCCCTTGGTGAATCCATGCTGACTAGTCCTGAGCATGGATTCACCAAGGGGAATGTCCTCTAAGTGCCTGGAGACAATGGCCAGAATCAGCCGTTCCATCACTTTTCCGGGGACAGAGGTGAGGCTCACTGGTCTGTAGCTGCCCAGATCCTCCTTCCTGCCTTTTTTGAAGACTGGCGTGACACTGGCCTTCTTCCCGTCCCCTCCCCCGTTCTCCGAAGATGATGGAGAGTGGCTTGGCTCCGACGTCTGCCAGCTCACGCAGCACTCTCGGGTGCATCCCATCAGGGCCCATGGATTTGTGGGTGTTGAGGTTCCTCAGGAGATCTCTTACCCAATCTTCCTCTACCCTGGGCAAGTCTTCCTCTTTTCTGGCTTCTTCTCTCATCTTTAGGGCCTGGGACTCTAAAGGGCTGAAGGTCATTAATTAACAACTTTAATGAAAACAAAATGACATCATTAGGTGCTATTTTTGCTCACTAGATACCAGTGTGAGCAATTAAGTCTGAATTTTATTGTGCAAATGTCACTGGAAGACAAGAATTTTTAGCTATTTGAAAATGCTTTCTTAAAAATAAAGGAAGCCATTTCAGCTTAGTCACTTCTGGCGAATTTTGCAAAAGAGATTGGACTGTAAGTATATGATTTTTCATAAAGTGGACAGAAAAATATTACCCAGAGGTCCTGTAGAAGATTTTCAACCTCAAAGGACAGCATCTGAAAGCCTAGTTGTCTGTCAGTTGTAGCACACCTTTCAAAAACCATTCATGCATAAGAATTTCTTATACATTATTGAATGTATGGGGTATTAAAAACAGCATGAAATTCTGCCGGTCATAAAATATCAAATGCCCTGTGCATAAGCATTTTGTTTTCAGGTGTTTTCTTATTCATCCTGAGGATAGTCTTACTGTTTGGAGAGTAACTAGATCTTGGACTTTTCCATCAGAAAAAGCATTCAGAACTAGGATCACCCATGAGACAGAAGCTACCAGAGCCATTTTCAGTGTATCATCTTTTTCTTTGTACCTTCACTTTGGACTTATATTTGCCTTACCTTATTTGTATTTGTCCTTATTCTGTTGCTACTCCTTTCCAAGGAGTAGACTATCCTTAGATTTTCCAGGTGTCCACACTGAATCAATTTAGATTTGTGCCTGTCACACTTACTATACAAGTGGAGCATTTGGAACAACATTTGTTAAGGAAGTAGATTTTGTGTTGTGATCACACTATATTTTTATCTTGAGAGACCTGAACACTTGATATTGATGTAAATTCCACATAGCATATGTATTTTACGTCGATTAGACAGACACTGTCAAAATATTTACCATTGCTTAAGACTTTCATGTCTGGCCATGTGTCATGAGTATGCAGATTTATTATTGCAAAATATAATATGTATTTATGTGTATATATGCACTCACACAAACAAATATATGTTATATAGAGAGATTAACAATATGTATGGTTTAAAGAATATATTTATTTCCCACATCTGCCTTCCCAAGTCTTTGAATCTACTTTAAATCAAATAATCTGAAATAATACATAAGGAAAAAGGCATGAGGACTGAATTCATTTTCTTAAGAAAATATATTTATATAAATAGTTATTTAGTAAAGGGATCATATACTGTGTTTGCTAATTTTATCTACAGAAACCACTGAATGATAAACACTAAAGATTTTGGGATGAACGGTTTGTACATCAGAGAAGATGGATATTACTCAGTAGCTGCTTTCCTATCACGTAGCTATTGCTATGATTCTGGAACTGTTCAATTAAAACAAAACTAAAGCAGTGCTGTTGCATAATAATGTTGTGTAGTGGGGCAACTAGACAAATCGGTCAGTGGGGGTTACTGAGAGTGAAGGTTCTGTACGTTATCCTGTATAATTATCTAATGAATGGATTCATTTTATTAACAAAAATGTAGTAGTTAATGTTATTTTAGTTATCTTTTTAAAAAATCTGATTTTAATTTGTTTCAGCTATGAAAAGAACTTATATTTGCAATTGTTACTTAATAAAAGAAATGTTGAAAGTGTATTTAATCAGAATTCTTATATGATCAACTGCATTTTTGAAAGATATATTGCATGATGATAATATATTTTTATATTTATAGTGAAAATGGAAATAACTTTTGATTTGTTTAAATATCACTGAGCTGTCCAACATTAATTAAAATTACAAAGTAGAGAATATTCAAGTAGCTACATCTGTAATGAAATTTTCTATCTTTGTGCTGACTGAAGTACTAAGAATTATGTAAAAATATCTAACAAAGAAGTTTTTGTAATAGAACTGAAGTTCATTTTATTTGACATTTTGTTTGGAAAAATATGTTTATTTTTTAAATGTCTAGAAACCAATTATCTATCACCATAGGAAAGGTTATTAGTTTGTGAGCTCTTCATTTGGATTTCTTATCGGTCATAAGAGATAGCATATGACTACATTCCTCATGGGGCAAAGAGGAAGGAGATCAGGAATCCTGCTTATATTATTTCTAGTATTTCTGTGCAAACAGATTATGCTCTCTGATAGTCAGGGATAGCACTTTCCTCTAATACAAAGTTAAAGTCTAGTCTAGTGTTCATCTGTTTAATACCTGAGTTGCAAAGGCATGGACACTGTTCTACAAATCTTCTTCTGTCTGGCATAAATATATGGTGCTATGCTTACAGTCAATACTTTCCTTACAACTGCATTCATTTTTGATAGCAACACACCTCAGTTTAAACAGACATCCTGAAAAAGGCATATTTAAGTTCTTCACTGTAAATTTACAGAGGCTGATGTATTGGCCCTGTAAGAACATAATATGTACTGTTTTAGGGAAACACCAAATTAGAATTGACAGACCAAATCCTTTTTTTTTTTTTTTTTTTTTCTGATTGTAAACCATTAAGCGTTCATCTAGCCATTTTGTAACAAACTGTCCTCATTATAAAGGAAATCAGTGAATGCTTTTATTTCTCTTGAAGAAAATGCAATTAAAATGAAATAATTCATCCTCTTCTGTAGAAACTGCTTGAAAGATGTAAAATGTGGTTAAATAGGCGTTAGAGTATACTAAACAGCAAACTAAGCAATCTAATTCGTATTCTCAGAAGACAATCTAAAAGGTTATGCTGGTTCTTCCTTACATTAAACCAGTAACTTTGCAGGTTAGTGTAATTTAGGGTTGCCAGTATTTTGTTTTTGTGGTCGTGGTTTTTACTGCTGCTGAAAGAAAAGCCTTCCAGCCTAATTTTGGGACAAAAGAACAACCTCTTACATTATTGATCTGATAGCTAATCTCGACTCATAGCTGCTCATCTTGTTAAACTGACAACATAGAAATATATTGCACAGTGTAGAACTAAATCACAATTTCCTCTTTTTGTTTGATTGCTTTTTATTTTTACGATGGGTTAACAGCACATTACATTGAGACTAGGAAATGATTAGGGCAGGAGTTATCTGTAATGTAATAAAAATATTGCTACTGAGCAATAGAATATTGAATTGCAATAGCCAACCAGGGCCAGGCTGGCCATCCAAGAGCCTGTGAAGGAGCGCAGAATGCATAATCAAATTGATCATTATAATAGCTCCTTTAGTTTGATCATGTGTATATGTATGTATGTATACATATCTGTGTGTGTGGATATGCATGCAGTATTTGTATGCAGACATGCACACACAAACACATATGCATATATTTCTAGGTTTATCTTTGGCTTGCAAATTCCCGATTTAAATAAATCTGAATAGAGAGGAAGGTTACTCAAGGTCATGCAGTGGTTCAGTGGAAGTCAAAAAGGGATCTCCAATCCCTCAGTTGCTACCTTTGTGGCCAGTGCAGCTAGACATGAATATCTCTGTAGCAGCAGTGGGGAGGATGCAGCTGTGAAATGTTAAGTGAAAGGACTGAAAAAAGTTATACAACTTAAAAACTTTTTCAACTCCCCTTTTCAAAATCACCAGAGCCACAAATGAAGTTAAAAATGCTGGTGAATAGCTGTTGTGGTGAGGGATGTGTTGAAGGAGCTGTCAGACAACTAAAGGAGGGGGAATAAAGTAAACTTTTTTTTTTTTTTTTTCCTTTATTGTACTCCCAATGGTACCACAGCCAGAATAGGCAAGGACGATAAAATTAAAAATTAAAAGGAGTTACTGTAAGATCATAACTATTTTAGTTACATGTGATTTTTATCTGAAGGAGTCTTTATCCTTTTATATATTTCTCTTTTATAAGAACAAATATTTCTCAAGTGACTCAAGTGCTTTGTCTTATGGTCCATCCCATTAATTTAGATCTACTGTAAATATTTTTTTGACTGTTCTTGTTTGAGCAAGTAAAAAGATTCTTTAATAGTGTGGGGGATCAGACGGAAAATGATAAAGGAGCAGTGAAAGTGAAGTAAATCGGTTTTGGTATGGCCTGTCATGAGAGATAAATCAGGATTCTTTCTCCTTCATTCATATTTTTCTCCCTTAAAAATGCTTTTTATGTAATAGAAGAAAAAACTTCATTGACTCCTCTTCTGGTTACCACAGAGTTATGGTACATTAAACTTCAATAACTGCATTATAAACTTTATAAACTTTATGTGAATGTTTTTAATTGCATAAGCTAGTGGCTCTTGCAGGAGAAAACAGGCGTGCCAACACTTCAGCTGCTGCTGTGCGTTTGGAATCACGCTATGTAAATAAGTGCATTCAGCAAACCTACCCTTCTTATTGGGCCCTTCACAACTAGATTAGGTAAGCTAAGACTTACCCTGTGTAGAGAAATGGTTTCATAAAAAAACATGACAAAGAACAAAAAGCCACAGGCTCTCAACCAGTAAATGCTTGCCTATTTGAATAATTTTGCCAATATGAAAAAAAATGTGCAGATTGTTAAAACAGTGACCTTGCATTGGTTTTGATTTATTGACGTTCAAGACCAGTAAGGACCGTCAAATGAAATAGTGACCTATATTTCACAAGCCATTACATTCCTCCAAGCTACTCCAGGAATCAGCCCAGTAACTTCATTTTGATTAATTGCCTTCATATTTATATCTGTTTAATTTTTCTGAGGTCAGTTTCCATACTTTCACTTTGTCATGTATTTCTGTGGTGCTCTACATATTCTCCTTTTCAGTGTAGCCATTTCATCCTTTTTCTGCTATAGGAAACTCACTGTCTGTCATTATTCACATAAATACAGAATAAAGAGATCTGTCTAAAAATTTTGAGGATATATAGGATAAAATACATTACCTTATACATTTCATTTTACTTCCACATAATGCCTCTCTTGACATGTCTTCACTTCATGAAGTTCGGACTTAAATCAGTGAACATCACCTGTCATGAGATAAAGCAAAAAACACTGCTCAGGCAAATAAGACCCTAATTAAATCTGTCTAGCTTTAGCTGACTGTATGTATTAAAACACTATGAGTTGGAAAGCAAAGGAGCAATAAACAATTTGCTCATGTAATGATTGCTATCTTCACACTTTTTTTTTAACACATTTGGGATAGAAGACCAGAGGGTGATAGAAATCCAAGTGACAATGATGACAGCTTGCTTATTTACCTTAGATGTAAAGAGAGTCAAAGATATTGCCCTGAACTGTGATTTTCAAGGCCATTGGTGGCTAACTCTAGCAATCAAATATAGAAAGTCATACATAGTGTACACATCGGCGCAACATCCTGAGCTGTGAGATGGCACGGAAGTCTCTGGTGGAAGCACTGCAGGAAGAAGTTACATTCCCTGGTTAGCACCTGACACTGGGGGACCATGCTGCCAGGCAAGCCTCTTAACAAGGGGCACAGGCTCTGACTGATGTGGCAGCACTGGCTGAATGAGCATGTCTTGGTATTGTGGTGCAACAGAAAGCACTACCCATCTACTCAACCTCCCTGATTGGTAAAATGAATTTTAGATTACATAACATAGCATGCTGTGGTTCTGCTTTGGTGGCCATCCTGCCCAGTCTCCCATCTAATATACACTCAATTGATGAAATAGTACCTGAGATATACATTTTCCAAGTCGCCAGAGATACACACATCCAAAAAATATGAGAAAAAATGTAGGTGAAACATTGGAATTTCTTCTTTATCTGCAGTTTTGAATTGCAGTGAAAGCTCTTGATATTTATTTTGCCTATCCTTTGCTATGAGACAGAGAGGGAGAACTTTATTACTATAGTGATCTTGTTGTTATCTACAGCTGTTAAGATCTTTTATCCAAAAGCAAATACTATCAATTTTCAGGTATATTTTCTTCCAGAGTGGATGGTTTTTGCCTAGAACCAAAACCTAAAGAACATTTGCAAACCTTTCTTACACAATTCCTCTCCTTTTATGAAAATTCATAATAAACACAAAAATGGTGAGCTGTTTTTAGAACTTTACAATAGATATGTTTTCCATTAAAAAGACAAATTTATTGAATATCTCAAAGCTATTTAAACAACCTCCCGAAACATGGAAGATCATTCAACATCATTAGTGTCAAAATGTTTCTATTTTTCCATCTAGAATCTTCTGTCACTCAACCATGGTTTGAAATGTGAAGCCTGAAACAAAAATCAAATCTTGGTTTTGAGTTCAATGGAAACTTGTACTTAGCTCCAAGGAAATCTTTTTTTTTTTTTTTAGGTCATTTAGTAAGACTTCTTGTTTTCTCTGTTGGCATGGTACTGAATTACACTGGACTACACAGATTATTCAGTGTTTGCATTCTCTATGTCATTAGATAATATAAAATCCCCTTACTTCCCACAAAAACAAATAGACAAGCTAAATCTATTTTTTTTGTCTTTTTTTAGATATAGGATATGTGTTATACATTGTTTTTTTTCACTGCTACTTTACTCTATAAGAATAATATCATTCTATTGCTAACCTGCTAACCTACTGAGTTTGATTAGAAGTCTCATTCTTATCCATTTTTGTGTTGCATTAATCCTAAATGTATGTTCAGTTAAGATTTTGCAGAATGCTCACTGAGGTATCCAACAGGAATAACTAAAGACATTTTGTTAGAGGCTAAGAATATTGTCTATTGCTTCGTGGTTTCAGAATTTTTTTTTTTCATTTTTTTTCCTCATTTTAACTTCATAGCCTCTGGTGATTATGTTCGGTTGGCTCCTGCTTTCTTCTTATTTTAAAATCAGCTGAGAGAGAAAGAAAATTTGTGATATGTACTTTAAAAGACTACTCTACATCTATCAGAAATGTTTCTTAAGGAAGTATGAAGGGAGTCACAAGAAAAGTGTGACAAAGCTGAAAATCATAACACAATTCAATAAATCAAATATAGTGTGAATTAAATGTTTAATTCAGGCAAAATTTTGTCTTGAATTTCTATCCTTATCAGTACTTAAATATAGCAATACTGATCTGACTTATTTGAAAAGTGCCCCCTTACTGCCCTCCTCCTCCTCCTCTATCAAATCCATAGTGGACAAGAATAAGCAAAAACAAAAGATGAACATTTTGAAGATTGCATATAGCTTCTGTTAATAGTAAGGTACTAATTAGGCAGTCTATGCTCCTCAACAGCAACCTTTGATACATGAATTACTCTTCCCAAGCTCTTTTTTTCCTGATTTTTGGGTATGAATTAACCAAGAATATGAGTATCTCTTTTACTACAGTATTTAGGGACTTGATCTACTTCTAGTGATAATGATAAAATTTTCATTTATTCTATTACAAAGAACCAATTTAGCCCGTATTATTTGTAATTCAATTGTCAGTCAATGTTGTACTCCTCATATAGAGGTCCTGTAGAAACACATATTATGTAATACAGATATTTTGTGTATCCTGCATAACAGCAATGTGTGCTTCAGAATAAACTATTCAGAAGCCTACTGCATTATAATTGCAGCTCCCTTGGAGCTATCAAAATAGTTCTGTTTACATGCACAGCAAGAGGAAACAAAAAGCAAACAAACAAAAAACTCTGAAGAGACTCAAGGAGACAAAGCACTAGGAATTTTTTCTTCCAAGAGGAAAGGAAGGAGATAATTGCAGTTTCTTGTTAATGCACTATTTCTATTAGCTGGGATGGTAAATCAGAAAAAGACTGCCAATTAGAATTATGTGAGAATTATAAAATAATCCTTTGCACCATTTCTAATAAATTCATCATTTGTATTTCACAAGTTTCTATAAGAGGTATCAAAGACAGCTTCATTAAGTAAAATTGTGGTCATTGTTAAACAACAGTAATTTGTTGATAGTTCTTGACTGTGACTATTCAGAATTAAATTTATTTCCACATGGACAAAGGTAACTGTGTGAGAAGAATCTTTATGCTCTTTACCTACAATAATTTTTGTTGCAGACTCACAGATTACTGGGCAGTGCACAGAAATCTGTATCTCTAAGCCAATCCCAATTTTCAGTCCCCACAAAAGTAACTAAAAAAAGATATTCTGAAAAAAAGCTGTAAAAAGTTAGAATCTCTGCAAAACTATAAAAAATAATTCTTCTATCCATACAAAATTAGTATGTTAGCATTTGATGTGATATTGGGTTATTTTTATGACATCTAAGATCAATGTGAGGCTACACATTTTCTGCTTAATTTTGAAAGTCCTCTTACAACACCTGAACCTGTTTCTAGTGGTGCACCTACTTTACTTAGTGACAAATTAAAAGTTGAAAAGGAAGTCAAATAAATATGACATCAGGATTTAAACAATATTTCTACAGAAGAATGGTTGATTTTTTTAAACATCATTTTAGCCATTAGTGGATAAACCTTTCATGAGTCCACTGGAGTTTGAGGAGGTAACCGGCATCTAAGGATAATGTACTTTAAACCGAAATAAATCACACTTTTAGGTGACTTACACTGAACTAGAAAGTAATTGAGAGTCTTGGTTAGCACTTTACAGGAATAACATGAGTTTGTGAAGATTACCCTTTTTACATTCTACTATCTGTCAGGTTTTCCTCCTATAGTCTAAATTCTCTGGCAAATGCATAAACTAGCACTTACCTAAAGGTAGTATAGTCAGCAGGACATTGATACCTGGAACTGAGACAAAGGTTACTGTATGCTTTGTTCCCATGATTTTTCTGAGCACTTCTTGTAGGCAAGTTTCAAGGTTATATGAGAGATCTGAACGAAGTTGTTTAAACAATTAAAACCTTAACATCATAATGCTGAACAGGAAAATTTAACATTAACAAGTGTAATCACCACAGTAACTAACAGATAGAAAGAATAGCTCAAACAATGTAAGGGAGTACAAAGTTTCCATCTGTATGGGAGTGAGGGATGCTGTGGTGGCCCAATCCTCCCAGTTGCCATAACTCTCTCCCATGATATCACATTGAAGAAATTTGTCTTAAATGGCCTAAATTTGTCTTAATTCGTTTGTGGCATTTCATCATTACATTGACAGAGATAATAATCTTTCTGCAGACACTTTGGCCTTTCAAAGGACGAGCAAGCTGAATTTCAAAATTCTAAATCATTTCATATCCTTGACCCAACAGGTTTAAATGGTGCTGACTTAAGCATTACTAAAGCAATTTAATCTTTTGAGTACTATTGAATAATGTAATTATAAATGCACGTTGTAAATACAGTAATCTGTCTGTAATGTATCTTCTTTAAAAAAAAAATGTTCTGTTTCATGGAGTGACTATTACAAAGTCAGTGATAAAAACAGAGATAAGTAATTAATGTTATCAGTCAATTTTTAGCTTTATTTTTAATTTATCATTAATGACTCACTCTGCCACTTTTCCTGTGGCTTCTGAAAACTCCTTTCTTCTCAACAGGATTAAAAATATCTCTTCAGATATCATTGCTTTTTGCAGCAATATGTGCTTTGTTCGTTTAGGTTAAGATTGGTAAAAATTGTACTTCTAAATCATCTGAAATCACTTGATCTCTACAATCAGTCTAGTCACTATGTGATTAACTGTGCAAAAGTCCGGCCAAGAAAAATTATTTTAGTATTTAAGAGGCTTGCATTGGATATTTAGGGAAGGGAAGACTATAAAATGTTTGCTTTCAGGATGAATTCTAATCTACCTATTTACATTGAGGGGGAATATTCCAGTGTACACCCTGTTTGATTTTCATCCTCCATAAACAGCCATCAGTTATACTGCTGCATGCAAGTTTGCTGCATTTCTTAAAATAGAAATGCAATAAAAATCTTACACTTTAATAATTCTATTTTGCCTGGTGTGCATATCATCATCAAAAAAAAAAAAAAAAAAAAAAAATTTGCTGGCATCCGGTAGTTACTGCCTTTAAAATAATTATTTTGGTTCCTTCCTATCTTCCTGTGAATGTTGTACTCATTTAAAGATGGTTTAAAATATTCTATGAAAAAAATAGGAAAGAGAAAAACAATACTGACTGTATGTTACATGAAATTTGGATCTCAGAGCTTTATTATGTATAACTTTTCTGTTAGCTGTAATCTTCTATGAACCTCAATGTTTCCATAGAGGTCCAGTGGAGTGCAGTGCTGCAGTTTGAACTTTTCCTCTCTCCAAGGTAAAAGTCTTCTATATAAATTATCATGATACATGCCAAAAAATACTATGGAAGCACTTAAATTTTAAGTTGGGTGGATCTAATTATTTAAGAATATTATTTTGCATTTTTAGAGAAACTTCCTGATCTTCAAAATTGATGTTTATGCCATGAAGTTTATGCGAGGAAGTTTATTCACCTGCATTTAACAACAGACTACAAAAGGCTTGTTCTATTTGTATAAGCAAATTTTGTCTTATTAAATCCAAAAATATACCTTTTCCACAAGTTCTTTAGCATGGTATTGCATATTTTTGTTTTCTGGATTGCAGACTGGGTGGTTGGACATCTCTAAGAACAGTACCAGTTTGATACTGGTGCTATACAGATGATAGCTATTTCAGAAAATTGTGGCTAATTTCTGTCTGTTTGATGTGCCTTCCTGCCCTGTATGCCTTCCTACATAGCTGATTTGGTAGTTTCTCAGAATTATATCTTGAATCACTGCATAACCATGGATTTGACAAGAGACTGGATATCTTTAATTTAGGCCAAGTATATTTGCACTCAAATGTAATTTTATCTGGTGATAGTTGCAATAATGGAAACCATCAAATAAAGCAGGAACCATCATATAACAGCCTAAACAGAAGCTAAGCCAAGTGACCAGCAGGTTTCCTTGGTGACTAATTGCAAATGCAGATATTATTTACAGATGTCTGAGAACATGTGAATAAAGCTGGAAAGTATGCAAGCAGCATAATAATCAGTCCTGAAAGGAAATCAAGAATGTGAGGAAAACTGTGATTTTTTTTTTTTTTAACCTTAACACACTCCCCTTTTTCTCTCCCGCCTGCCTCCCCAATAATGTCGTATTGAGGTAGATGCTTCTTAGGACAGAGTGTCATCTTGACAAAACTTTCATCAGAAGGTTTTTTCCAGGCTCAGCATAGAATGTCTTGCCTAAACAAGGGAAATGGGACATAACTCTGAATGCCATCCCAAAAAATATCGTAGCCATGTGTGGGTCTTTACCAAGCTGGATAAAGGAAAGATTTTAGTCTGCACTCATGAAAGTTTGATTCATTGCTTATGTTCCTGAACCGTTTTGCCATTTGTAATTGCATACTCTCTTTCCCAGACTTCTGAAGTTCAAAATTTTTTGTCTTTCCCCATTCCATTCTGCAGTGGAAAAATGCTAAAAGATCATCTAAGAGGGGGTGCTAAATGTCTATCTAAAATGGAAAATTCGGAAACTATGAGAGAAAAAATTGCATGAGTTCATACTAAAAGTTTTCTATCTGCTGTTGTCAATCCCTATCTTTTTGTCTCAGAACTGATACACATCATCAATAACAAAATAATAAATAATCATCGATAATAGATAATAGCCCTTTGAAAACCAAGTTATTATGTAAGAGAAGACAAGTAAAGGCATTAAGTACCTGTTTAAAATAAAACATAAAGCCCTTTCTGCATCTGGTTCTGAGACTCCAGGAAACACTGCTATTTTTTCAGATGTCTCTCCATCTGTTAAATGACATACAATGAAAATGCAGGTCAATAAGAAAGTCTAGCACATCAAATAACATCATATTTAAAAGGTTAAGACAGTGCAGTTTGCAAACCTCATTTGCAAATTACGATATTAAAATACCAGTTTAAGGTTTCAGAGCCAAAGATTTTAATGAGAAATGGAAGTGACAGAACTTGTAACCCTCTAGTGATAATATCCACAAGTTAAGAAAAAAATAGATATTTAACCTGGACTCATGACAATATCTCTATAAAATGGTACTGTGTTTGGGTTTTTTTTACCTTAATGCCATCCTCAGTATTGAATCTTGAGTTATATATGACTTTTTCATTGATCTATATTTTCATGAGTTAAAACTGAACAGTGTACATTCTCATTAATCCGATGTCCTCTAGTTTGTAAAATTTCAGTTATGTGACCATATTAATGCTGAATAAACTATACTTATTCTTATGCAAGTTTATAAATACAGACAGTTTAGTATCTAACATGAAGTGTCGACGTTAGCAAAATCCTCTGTTTGATTTCTTTCAGTATGACATAGTTTCAGGGCATGGAACCATTTTGCACACTCAAAAGATACTCTAATCAAAAATTTTTTTCCAGTCCCATAGAAAATGGATTACAACAGAATGTATTAGTATAGCACATGAGTCTTGCAGGCATTAACTGGCTTGCTTGTCAAAACATAATCCTTCTGAGAGTTTTTTATTATTTCTGTATTTAAACTTGCAGCAGTTGCAGCCCCAATGATAAATATATAAACACATATGCACCGGTATTTTCATAAAAGTGTGGTGAAATTCACCTATGAATTCACCTAGTGACAGATCCTTAAAACCAGGTACCATTTAGCTATCAAGAAGTAATATAGATTCACTGAGTAAAGCAGAGAAAGGTTTTCAAACATTTATATCATGCAGAGAAAAGTCTTACTCAGCTGTATGAGAAAATAGCATATAATTTTCTAAAGAACTATTTTATTAAGTAAAATGTTTTTATTGTGCAAATATGTTTAGGCAAGTTCTCATGCACAAGGATTTATTAGCTGAGTCCGTGACTGTTGGTAATGTGAGCTCTAATGGTGAAAGTTACTTTTGGAGAAAAATGAAGACAAAAGACGAGAAGGAGAAAAGGGAAAAGGAAAAATCTCTCCCCAAATGGAGCCAGAAAAGAAGTAACTCGGCTTCCAAGGTGAACCTTCTGCCCTAGGCGTCCACTCCAATGCAGAAAGTTTTCCCCACCAGACTTTTTCCATAGTAACTAGAAACTTTTCATCATGACTAACTTAAACTCCCTAGGCTGTTCATAGTGACAATACTGGGGTTGGTGGTCTGCATACTGACGGTTTACTAAGCTCTGTGCATGCAAACTACTGCGGTCTCCTAAAGAAAACCCAAAGCTACCACCAAGAGGTAGGAGCAAAGGTGAAAGAAGGGGTGATTCCCACACCAATGACAGTCAATATCCAGGAGAACCCACAATAATAATGACACAATGACATAATAATAATGACAATATCAAGGTTTCCAGGTGACTGGCCACAGTAATGAGTTAAAAATACTGTCACAGACTTTCTAGAAAACACACAGTCACAGCAGCTTGTTGGTAAGATTATAGAGATCCAAATGAAGGGCAAAATGGAAGGTTCACAGCAATACAAAATTTAAGAACATCAGACACAACGTTGAACAGAATTATTAAATATATAATTTTAAATGTCAATAAATGTTTAGACCAAAGCTTAATTAGAATTATTAATAGCCTGTTAATTAAAATAATATTTCTTTAGGAAACTTAAGCAAGAATATTCTTTTCCTGTTGTTTTCATTCCTGTCAAATATTTAAGTTTCTCCTAGGGGACATTAATGAGGTCACAGCTGAAGTTCTTTTTTCAGGATTTACTAGTCATAGATGCAGAGCTTACATAGACATATTCTATTTTTTCTTTGACACTAATACAATCTTCACAGAAATGAACATATCATCTTTGCCAGTCTTCAATTTTTCATTATAACATTTTAATAAAACACTTCACACAAATTGTACACTTCTTTTATATGAAAACTGATATTAATCTGGTACATTGGCTTATATGAAAGATCATTTCCCTTAACAAGTTTGAGGGTAAATACTCAGGTGAAAAGTTAGACCATCCATCTTTCTCAATATCTATCCAGTTGGAAGATTTTCAATTGTTTAAATGAAAGCATTACAAGGATATCCTTGTCAGTATCAGAAATAGAAATTTCTGATATAATATTTCGCTGATTTTTTCTTTTTTTTTTAATTCTTAGTTGTCTTTCTGTTATGCTGTGTTCCTTATGCCTCTCTCCAAGATAGTAGGTAACAAAACAGACAATATATATTCTTTATATATTTAAAAAGGAAAAATATATTTAAAATTTAAATTTTCCTTTTATTAATGCTGATTTGAGAAAAGTAATTACTTAATCCATAGAAAATTTATTTTTAATTCTTTCCAGGATTTTGAAAATCTAATTGCTTTATTGAGATGGGAACAAACTTGTCCTAAAAATTTAATCTGGTCTTTCCAATCTTCATTTTAATAGGTAAGGAGAGAATTATCATATTATTGCAATTAAATGAGTAGGTTCAAATGTGCTGGGCTGAGTATCTTCCTTTCTTCTCACTCCATTTGTTTTTATACATTGTATTGAATACATAGTGTGAAGCTGCAGTTATATACAGCTCCATAAAACTGAATGTAGCAAACTTTAATCATCTATTATATTATGGTAGCAAACAATATCAAATCAAGAAAAAGTCTGAGGCCAAATAAGATAATGAACAAAGGAGATAATGAGAGATTGCAGCTTTTTAAAACGTTGTCTGAAGTGTCTAAGAGGATTTACTTTTCAGAACAGTGTAGTTAATATTGTTTTGCTGAAAACAATGCCCATAACTGTGATCTATGCAGAGATGTCTGAAGTCTGTAGAAAAACAAATGTGCTGTGAACCTGTAAACATACTGATCTACTTTCAGCCCCGAATAGCCATTTTCCATATGTTGGAACAAATGTTGGAGGTGGTGTTTCTTTTTTGATTTTACCAGAGGTGAGGATTTTTTTTCACACATCTCCAGTAAGGTCTTAGATGTATTAATATGTAAAGGTATTTATTGGCAGCTGTAGAGGAAAAAGTAGAAATAGTAGACCCTAACTCATGTAAGGTTTGTCTGAATGTAGCATTTCATCTGTTTATTTTTTGAAGTAATTTACTCTCTTTTTTTATGGGTTTTCTCTTTGATTGTTTTAAAATATATTAGAAATATCGATACAAATCAGAGCTGTCATAGACAACAGATTGTATAGCACAAGCTGTACTAACACTAATACAGCTCTGCCTGTGAACCATCATAGCAACTATGTTCCTTTCCAGGCTGAATGCATTTTGTGGAGGTCAGATGAAGAATGCATTTGGTGGGAGTTAAAATGTTACTATTAGAGCACACCTGACTTTACAACATAGCTACCAAGACGATTAGCTTAAGTCTGTCAGGCTTTAGCCCGCTGTGCTTTTTGGCTTTTTCAAAGACAAAGTATCAACTTTAGTATTTCTGGATAACTAACTCATTTTCCTAATACCAGGTAAAGTTTTCAAGTATGTTGCTACGATAGTGTGAAACTTGCATGCAAGCAATGTTATATTTTTATCTATATATCTAATGACATCATTGATTTTTAAATTACCATTGTGTTCTAATGGATTACATTGTGTCTTTCACTTTATTTCTTGGATGCTGGAAAACCACAACTCTCCGTAGTTAGCATTTCTGTCACTTAAGATATAATCTCAAAAGCCCTTTGAGCAATACATAGAGACACAACCTATTTACATATTCCTTCCAAAGCTTTTATCCACAAACAATATTTTTTCTACAGCTGAAAATGGTTCACTGACCATTTTCTATATCCTTTGCTAGACTATGGTTTTGCAATAAATGTTCATCCATTTTTGGAAAGAAGAATTTAGGAGTTCTCAAAACTAAGTATCTGATTTTCATAAACTGCAAGATTTGTTACTGCAATATACTTACATGCCTTCTCCCCCAAAAAGGGGTATTTACCTCTATTTATATCAAATATGTATTTGAGCAATAGTCCCTGCTACTTCTGAGACAATTAATCACTCATTTAAAGGCATATAGTACTTGCTATGTTTTAGGAGTTTTTTAAATATCTATAACTACATATTTATATATATATATAAATAATCAACACATGTTTACAGGCATTGCTATATCTAAGCAGCAAAAAATAAGTAGCTAGAATTAGGTTATTCATTTTCACTAGTTTGAAGAATATTTATAGTTGAATGGGTAAGAAGAATTTTAATTTGATTTCAATATTATGTAGAGATAATTTAATATCTTGACACTGAGTTTATACTCTTTCAGTTTTACTTTACCATTTATGAATCAATAAATGATAGTAATACTAAAAAAATGAGATTTAAAATTTCTCTGTAGGAAAGACATCATTTCCAGCTCCATGTTTTTGTATTTGAGTTTTCCTGAAAAATCTACATAAACCTGGGACTGTAAAGATTTGAAGGGATAATAAAAAATCACATTTAAGCTTGACGAATTTTGGACTTTAATATGCAAAGAGAATTGATCTTTCCTCTACAAATTAGAAGTATAATGTATATGGTTGGTCTGTTGGGGCTTATACCTTCTTGTATACCAAGTGCTTGCCTAAGCATACAGCATATTGCTCCAATAAGAAAGGATATTTTTGAGCAATAATGAGTAAGTAATAGCAAGCATTGCCATGGTAGCCACTGTTACGCTGCTTTACTGTAGTAGAGCATGAGGACACCTGATGCTGGGCACTCCTTGGTATAGGCCCAATTTGTTCTCCAGCTTTCCGAGGTTACTAGGCTCTAGCACAAGTGAATGAAGCTAGTCCCGTGGGCAGTTCCCAAGCTCTAGGCCTTATTTAAAGACTTCTGAAATCAGCAGAAGTTTCCATTCTTGTCCATCTTGTTCTCAAATAGGGAACACACCTTAAGTGTAAAGCCAAGAATGTGTTGGTAGTTTAATTGAAGTCTTACAAGACTAATCCCAAAATCATTGTTAGTCCAAAACTAAAGAAAAATAATACATATTTATATTAAAATACAAATAAAAACATTTCAGTGATAGTAAAAGTGTAGTTAAAATTATATATGTTTCTTAGTTCCCCACTCTTCTGCTGTTGTGGTGCTCAGTCTGCTCCTATGGGTCCAGTGTTTCACTCCGGTGTTACCTTGATTCTTCAGCACCTGGAGTCTTTTTATGGAAGGAAAATGATATTCATATTGATGATTTCTTCTTCATTATGGCAGGATCCAATTGGGGTAATTTTTATATGTTTTCTAGCATGCTTTTATTTTATTACCACATCCTGCGTCTCCTCTTCTCACAGCCTCTGATGCCATAGTGGGTCTGCTTTTCTTTTACATTGCAGCAGTTGTATCACCATGATGGTTCCTTACAAAGCTCCGCAAAAGTAAAATAGATTAGCCACAGACACCTGGTCAGTGAGAAAAATTGTTTTTACAGCTAAATCAAATAAAACAGAGCTGCAGACAGGTCAGGAGAAGTTCATCAGTGCTAGCTTGAATTAGCCTGTGTCCTGAGGCTTTGCAAACTCACTACGAGACTGGGGGTCTGTTATTAGCAATGGCGATATTGTGTTACAAGCCTGCTTGTATTACAAGTCTGTGTGCTGAGGAAAAAAAAGAGCAGACCAACAGTAAAGGCAGATCTACTTAAATAAAGAGCAGCTTTTGCAAAGCTTTGGGGGATCTAGACCTATCTGGCTTGTAGTGCACATATTTGTCAGACAAATAAACAAAACTAAGAAGTATCACAATGATTTTTACTAACACGTTACTCAAAATTGCGGGTCTGCACACAGTAAAACACTAATTGGCATCATGTTTAGCAAGGGTTGAATAGGGAAGCAGGCCTTTTAGTGATAAATAAATACCAACTATGCAGAGATGACAAGTGTTAATTCACCAGTTAAGAAGAAATGGTATAGTGAGAAACACAGATTATCATGAAATTTCCATTTTCTACATTAAAGTCATTATGTCTTTTCTGAGTTGTGTCAGTAACAATGGTTAAACAACTGATAAAATGCTTTATTTTTATCTACTTCCATGAGGATGTTAGTAGCCAGACAACTGCTATATTAGTTGAGTACATGTTTCTGAGTATTTAACGGGAATATATTTGAAAGGCTCTTCTTCTCACACAGGCATTTTTTTCCTCAAAATGCCTATGTGTCTTCCATTTGCTGTTTCTCCTCACAAAAAATCCCCAAACCAAACACTCAAAAGTAACGAGGAAGAATAAATAAAATATTTAGTAGATAAACAAAGAGGCATCAACACGTATAGCCTTAATGTGTGCTTTCTTTCAAAGATAATTAAATGCATTAGAGCCCACCTGTGCATATCATATTGCTGATTTACATATACATTACTTCTCTGCATTTGTTCAGAAGCTATGCTGAAAACGCCATTCTGATGTTTGTTGCTGCACAAAAGACACATGAAGCAATGGCAATAAAATGACCTGTTACTATCATCTTACAAGATTATAACATTTCCATATATCTCCATAACCTCAAAATTAAAAGCTATATCAGGATATGAGCTAATATATATTTTAATTCAGTAGTCCTGTTTTTACTGTTAAATATTATTGTTTTAAATTATATGCATCCCAAACATTTCTGATCTTAATGAAAAAACATAAAATCCTTTTAAAAAAATAATGTTATATTTTTAAATATATATTAACCTCTCAGCTTTTATAATCCTCTGTTTGTTTCCCTGACTTGGTAACATGAATAAAATCTGGCTTTTGGAAGAGAAAAAAAATTAAATAATCATTTATTATTATCTGTGAGTGACACTAATGGAAGGCACTCTAAAAGACAATAAAAGCAGAACTCTGTGACTAGTGCCATTACAAAATAGGTTCATTTATATTCTGAGTGTCTTGTTTATCTCTGAGAAAGCAGTATTTGGTTCATGTTTTGTAGTCTGTTCTAAGACTTATCTTTCTCATGACACTGTCTTCTGTACTGCATAGGGACACTCACTCTATATGTAGACCCATAGACTGTGTGGGGTTCAAGCACTGGGATCAGGTCCTGTCTAAAGAAAGAGAGAGAAGAGAGAGTGAGAAGAGAGAGGAGAGGAAGGAAAGGAGGGAAGATTGAAGGCATAAAGCTAGGGAGGAAGGTGGGAGCAAATACCACCCAGGTCTGGTAAAGGATTTATTTTTTTCTAAGCTTATAACTTCACTGATAACTATTCAACAGATCAGGGGACAAGGCTGTTGTAGAGCTGCTCAAATCTCTGGTATCTGGAGGATTTTACTGTGTGTTCCCAGGACGAGGAAATGGCAACAATAATCTAAAACACGATTGGTTTTAAACAAAGCTATGGACCATTATATTCAAGGTTAACCTAACTCTATTTTTGCTCTCTTTTATATAAATGATTCCCATTCTTATTTAATCCTTTGCTTTACCAACACCAAGATATGAATTAGTCAGGGGACTTCATAAAAGCCTACTCATGCTCAGAGATGCCAATCTTCACGTTCTGCGGTTCAGTGGTTATTTAATTTTAATTGCTCCCCAAGCTTAGGCCAATTCTGGATGACAAATGCAGGGCAAGAATCATTCATTGCTCCTTTGAAGTTTGAAAAGCTTGTATTCCTCCTGCCTCAGGCTCTTATTCTTACATTTATGTGAAAATCCAAGCGGCTGAACACTTCTGTTGAACATCTACAACACTAACTTAACAGGGAATACCTTGTAGAGTGCAACTTGTTTTTTTTTTTTCCTCTGGACCTGATATTAGGGATATTAAAAAAGAAATAATTGCAAAATGTAATAAAATATTAAAGAAAATCCACACTAGATCAATGTAGATTTTAGATAGCATTGCACAATCTTTTTGTTATTTTTCCAAAGATTATTACATCTGTGAATAGCCCAAGTACATACTGCAAGTGAATCCTGACTATGCCTTTTCAGTATGCAAAATTTCACACAGATAAAAAGTGATAAAGGTTGCCCTGCTGATGATTTTGTAAAAAGGTGGGAGAAATAATTCTCATATTTTCCTGCATTGCTCTTTCCCACCAGTAGCAAAATTCAGGCTTCCTGAATAAAATCACTTTGAGTTTCGTGCAAATTAAAAGAGTGAATCACTACAGGAGAGGAGCTAAAGCTGATGATGGTGCAAAGAAAAATATATTTCATTGTGAGTGTTTCTTTATGGTGAATGCCAGCATTCAAAACTTTTAATTGGGAAAAAAATATCAAGCATTACTAAAAGCTATCTCCTTGGATGAAGAAAGGGATGCTTTAAAATATATCTATCTGTGTGCACAGGCACTAAGTTAAAAGCAGAAGAGATAGTAAAGCTGGAGGTTTAACAACAATAAACCCAGTTTTCGGTGAAGTTAATATAATTCTGAATTTTTAAGAAAAAATGATGTTTACAAATGAAATAATTGTGTGTTTTCTTTCCAGATTAATGTCTGATGTCTGTGCTGAACTGACCATACAAACCTATAGACAAAAGAAAAGGAGGGGAAAAAATAGAAAATTGCCTGTAAACATTTAGGTATCTTATAGATTGGTCTCATTAAAAAGCTATTTTGAAAACAAAAAAAGGCCTGGAATTTGTTTGAAAATTCTCATACAACATGTTCACATTCTTTCTTGCTCCACATTTCTACGAACAAAAATCTTTCTTGAACTTTCTGTTCTGGTTTTCCTTCCACTGTGGCTGGCAGGAGGGAGCATCCTCCTCAGAAGTGTATTGTGCTGGGAGCTCCTCCGCCTCTGTTTGCAGTTTGCCCATCTACTTGTTTTCCCTGTGTGAACTTCTGGAAAAGAGGCCTTCTGGAAGTGGCAATGATAGCTGTAAACTGCACCTCAGCATTGGTAAAGTAAGAAGAAATCTATCAGCTGCTCACCCTTCTGGAGATGGTCATCTATTCCTGTTATAGAATGTCTTGCAATATATCCTTAGGCAGTAGGTCACCAAAATCACAAAACGATCCCTAATATCACAGAGAAGAATGAATATGAAACTCAGATTAAGAATATTTCTGAGTTAAATTTGTTTTATATTATATAGAAGTGACTCAGTTATGAACCTTTTCCTTTTTTTTTATTTTTTTTTCCTTTTTTTTTTTTAACATACATTCATGTATCTGAAAGAAACCTCTAAAAACATAGTCTTCGCAATTTCAACTTAAATTTCAAAGTTTTGGAGGTGGGAATAAATTTTCCACTATAAAAATAGTCATAAATTTTTTTGTTGTTATTTAAATTTTAACCTCCTTACTACATATCTGATTCTGATTTTGGTTCCATTTTCAAATCTTAGGAGGTACCAGGGTATGTCTCAAGGTCTTGGTGATACTGAAGTAACTCTTGTGTGCGGTTATTGTTTTAGTGCAAGTAGCATTGCATCTCTATTTTCAAAACTATGTAAGAATTGAGGACTTAGAATGAAGTATGTAAAATCATATGATTTTTTGGAGGCCTGTTAGCATGTGACGTGGCAGTGACACATTTATACTTTGCTTCCTTGAATTTTTTTTCTTCTTAATTTATCCTGGGAATTTAGAACTGAGGAGGAAAAGAAGAGCTTTTCTTTGGTTTTTTTTTTTTTTTTTTTTTAGAAGAAGGAAGACTTATGACTATGTTATATTATATTAAGTGTTTAATTGTTTGCCACCTGCTGGGGCTTCAGTTCAAATTATGCAGAGACCTGGTCATTAGCCCATGCAGTTATTTCACGCATGAGAATTATCATTTTTACTTTGGCAGAAGTGAACTAGTATCCAGCATGTATCCACAACATGCACCTCAAAAGAGCAATAAAACGAGTTTACTAAGTTGATTAAGACAATAAAGCTATCAGGATAGCTTTGGGGCTAACAAAAATGCTTACTCGATCCTATTTAGTGCTTATAATTTTTGCATTTTTTTCCTTTTTTTCCTAATGTCAGTAATGTGAACCACTAATTCAAGTAGTAAATTAAAATGTATGTAAAGTGGTAATGTATCCTATAAATTTAAGAAATCACCTCTTAGAATTCTAACTATCAAAATACTTTGGTATGTAGTATGTAATATGATAAGATTTTAAACTACATTTTTTGGTGAAAGTCATCATTTTATCCTTGTAGAAAACCTTCCCAGTCCTCTGGAAATGAGAGTGTGAATAAGCTATTCGCAAAATACAGCCAACTTTGTGAACAGATATTACATTTTCTTTTGGCAGCTACCATGGAATGGTAACATCTAGAAATGATCTGTTCAAAATATAAAATAGCAGCTAACAAGATTATTTTTTTAAAAAAAAATTGTAGTAGATTGGATGCTTATGGGACTGAAATTTTGAAGGTGCATCCTAAGATTCTATTATTTGCCCCTTTAAATATTATGCAATCCTGGATGTTTCTGTCATCAATCCTTAATTCATTGTATATGTAATAAAGAAATTCTGAGTCATAGGAACAAAGGTAATTTGACTTCATATACCAGGAAAAATCACAAATACTAAGACCACTCTGAAAGGTGTTTTTTTTTAATTCATTCTAATAAACCTTCAGTAAAAGTTAATCTAATCCACTAATATACCACTATACAAATAGTTAACAATTTTTCAAATTAAAATAACTTTCTATGCTTTTTCAAAGTTTGCAGATATTTCTTTTCTTACCCAGGGAGCATGATGCACAACTGATTACAATTCTGTTTATAATGACCTTTTAAATAATTGAAGACTTCTGTGCTTGTCCTTCTCCTTACATTATTCTCTTTTCTAGTCTAAGCAAACATAGTTCTTTCTTTCATTGGTCATGTTTTCTGGCCTCTTACTGAGCATTTCTTCTGTATCTCTATGTATTCTTTAAATCCCGATGCCAAAAGCATGATATAATACTTACTGAGGCTTTACAAATATAATTACTGAATAACTTTTGAATAGAACTTCTATTTGAAAATCACACACAAGATTGTCCTTTTTATTTCAACATTGGACTGGCATTCACGTATTCATTCATTAACTCACCTGCATATATTTAAATACAATCTTATTGCCACCCAATTTCAATATATATTTACAAACACAAAAGGAAAATAGGAACTTATGTTTCTGAGGCTGTGCTGTAAAATGCAACACAAAGGATGTTATTAAATACATTTTATAGCAGACAAACAGAAAATATAAAAGTAAAACAAAACCATGCTTAGGTAGCCAAAATCAAACAGGAAGGAAAAAGAAAGAATGTATATGTGCAGGAAAATGGTTGCTACACTGTAATTGTAAAAATTGTTGCAGGTTTATGAATCTACATCCGGTAAGTTCTGGATCTTGTGATCTTCCAGCAGTATTGCTCCTGGGATTTTGGTCTTCTACAAAATGTTAACATGTCACAAAATTATGCACTCAATGGGACAAAATGGATTTTACTTCACAAAAATTAGAGATGTACAGTAATGCAAAAGCTAATTTAGTATTAAAGTATGTGGGAATATGTATAGTATTTCCATTATGAAGAATGTTTGTAGGTAAACACATCATTTACATATTGAGCTTTGGACATAACTGACTTTAGGGATTTCAAGAGAGAATTAATTTGTTCAAGTTAGTGACTTTCTGTTCTTCCTTTAACTAAAAGAGAAATTTGCAGTCTCATTTACTATGGTATTTTAGCAGTCAAAACCACAAAACTAATCTTCGATAATAAACAAAATTCCATTTCTCCATTTTCTGTTGCATATCCAGGTTGATGCAATGGTAAGAGTTGTTTAACTAGAATTTATGTAGTTTAGATGAGCCCGGTTTTAATATAAACAATTGATGTAAAAACATAAGTGAAACACTGTTCCATTAAAACAAAATAGAAATTCACAAAGGGAAAACATTAAATCCATGAAAACTTTTTATAAATCCAGTATAATGAGCAGATTCTTTCCAATACTGCCCAGTATGTGCTTAAATCAGTGTAGTGAACAGTCCCTTGTTAACCATGCCATACCAAAATTAGTGGGAGAGCCTTGTTCCCTAAGAAATTCCTTCTTCACAGTCTTCACATAGCCCTGAATGAATTCCACTGGTTGCAAGGATTAAAGGATTTCTTTTTTCACCTCAGTGCACAGGAGATAGAGAAATACTGTTAGAATTGCAGTGGTATGGTTTAGATTTCATGTTAAATTCTGAATAATCTCTTTGTACAGCTCAATCAATAACATTTGCATTCATTCACTCACACCAAAGCCAACTGTACAGCACCTATATTTTTTCAAAGTCATAATAACTTCAATGGAGTGATTATAGGTTTAGACACTGTCAAAGCATTAGGAAACAAATTAAGTATTGCAGTCTTTAGGGTGAGAAAGCAATTAGAAGTGAATAGGAAGAATGAGTGTACATACCAAGCACTAAGTTACAATAGGTTTTAACTGATGAATTACTACAAGCTTAAAAAAGATACCACATAAACAGAAATCTACTCAGTACAATTGGAAAAATGAGCTACTAGATCTATTTCTGGAGTACCTGTTCATTTATAAGTTAAAATTTTACATGAATATAGTAAGTTACTCATCTTCCAGTACTGTAATGTGAAGCATTGCTCTAAGCCTCTTTCTGCACTTCCAAAATTGATAGGAAAATGGATTAAATTTCACAAATATTTAGTTACTATATGTTGGCTATTTTTTTTTTTTTCTGTTTACTGTTCATTTCATATTGGGAAATCTCCAATATGTTTATGAAGAACATTTTCTGTTTCATGCAGATTTATTGGTAATTGTTTCTGTAATATTTATTGATATTTGAGTCTAATAATTACTTTTTTTTTATGTTCTTCTTCTCTTTTTTTTCCACCAGTCTCTGCCCCAGTTGTAGAAAAAAAAGGCAATCATATTTTTGATCAGTCATTTCTGTTATTTAGGAATCAAGTCTCTTAGGTCTCTTAGGACAAATCTTAACGAGATAAACATTTACATCTTGAATTTACCTTAAGAAATGACAAAAATATGGGAATCTAATATTTATTTTACTGGAGTCATCATGAAATAAGTGGTTTTCGAAGTTCCTTCTGCAGAAACACTTGACGTTGCCTTCTTTGAATGACTGTTCTTTTTCTCTTCCTCAGGCTGACTATGTCTTTGCATAATGCAACTCTCAATCCATAGTGAGTCAGGCATATTAAAAGCTGTTTTCATTAAAGTAGATGTAGTTTACAACTAAATTTTGCACTTTATTATTTGAAAAAAATATACAACTCAGAGCAATAGCAGCAGTAAAACAACAAAACATCTGACAAAATTTCTTTTAATGCAAATTGACAGAATCATTCTTTAAACTCAGTGAGAGTGACTGATGTAGAATGTATAAGAGTTCAAAGATCTGTTGTGCATATGTTTTTGCTCTTATATGTAAGGTTTATTAAATGTAATAGTATTCTAAATATTTTAATGTTTAGCATTTACTGTCATTTGTCAGTCCCTGTGTGCCTTGAATAAACAAGCAGAACATGCCTGAAAATAGCTTCAAAACATATGCAAGATGTAGTCTTTAATAATGCATATTATTTGTATAGTCGGTTTTACTACAACTGGCACAATGGCAATGGAGAGTATGTTTCAATATTGCTAGGTCTGTTTCCTTTTATTTTTGTTACTATACAACAGTTTTCATTTGGAGTTCCTCTTATATTGTTGACAGGACTTTCTTCTCCTTGGGTTCAGATATAAATACCTACAGAAATATATTTGGGAAGTTTAAGGATAGTTGAGAAATAACAGTTTGACTGTCTCAAATCAGAAAGCCCTTGCCATCTTAATGTACAGATGAAAATGTGTATTTATGATGTATGTCAGCATATATTCATAACTTTTGGTCTTTTTTGTGGTTTTGTTCACCATACCTGATTCTAAGGTGATGAGGAATAATTCCTCACAGAATACTATCAATTTTATGCTAGAAAGTTGAATAAAGAAAAAAAAAAAAAGCAATAAACCAGCAAGTACACAAATAAAACTATTTTATTAAATATTTACACACAAAAAAAATCATATGATTTATATTCTCAGCAATATTGAACATGCTGAATTGCCTTCAATGTGTAGAAACTGAATTCCAGCCTCAGCAAAAAGGTATGTGATCACTGACTTTCATAAGTGGAGCATCAGTGCTCAAACCTATTCATAAAGCAGAAAGAGCAGAGCATATGCATCTGTGTGCCAGCTATTCCCAAGCAGGAGGATGATAATGATGAATGTTTTATTTCCATTACAACTGTGATCCTATGTTGGATTCGTAACAACCCGTGGTGGTTGCCCATGATTCTGGAGGGAATACAGAGGCCATCCACCTCAGGGTCAAGAAGCACTGACACCTATGAGATGATATGCCAAATGATGTTTATTGAAATACACTGCTGTTTTTTATAACTTCTGTCAAGGTGAAAGTTGTCTTATGCACCAATCAGGTTCCAGATATCACTTTTTGCCTAGTTAAACTCTTGCACTTTCCGTGACATCGCAAGATCTTCCGTCCACTATTCCTTATCTCTGCTTCTGTCATGTGCAATAGGTCTTGTTAACAATACGGCTACAACCCCCACAATCCTAGTTTAGGACTTGTCTGAACTCCAGAGAAATGCACAGAAAAAAAGATAATCCATGCAACTCACAAACTCAGGGTACAGTAATAACAGATGGCCGTAACCAACAAACAAACAAACTGGCAAGGAAATAGATTTTTTTTTTTTAATGAAACAAAATATAGAAGATCAAATTCACAGAAGTTGTCAGCGTCACAAAAGCACATTATGGCTACCAGCTCTGTCTTAATGGGAGGAAGCTATATGTATTATAAAGAGATCAGTTTGGAGAATCTGGATTTCTCCAGTGACCTTAAAGGCAATAAAAATCATTAAAGAAATAGGAATCTTGTCAAATTACTACATTTGTCTATGAAAGAATAAGATAATCTTACAGTAAAAAATATATACATATATACAATGTGAAAAATAAGAGCAAAGAAATAAAAGTTGTTAAAAGATTTTATAACAATATTAGTAATAAAAATAGGGCTAAGGTGAGAGATATCTTATTGCTGAACAGGGACAAAAATGCATATATATGCTACCTTCCCATTCCCACTCCACTCTGACCAGTTAATGTGTGTGCACACCGCTCTGATATTTTTGTTTTTTTTGTTTGTTTTTTTCTTCAGATGGAGATAGATCAGATTGGATTTTAAGGAAGACTATATTTATGAAATATATAGATGAATGAACAGGAGACACTATGGCTAAGCTTCTAATTCAGAACTCTAAGTTGAAATTAGGTAGAAGGAGTTGTGGACGTAGTATCAGTTTTTCAAAAGGAAAAAAGGCCCTAGGAAATTATAAGATACTTTTTACTGTTTATTGGTTACCCTTAAATCCCAAATGCCAGCAAATAAACAATCTAAAAGATAAAAAGACAATAAATTTATAAATAATCAGAATACTAACAAATCATATAATTATAATTCTATATTTTGTTTCTTGGCAGTTGTTGATCATATTTCACATTACATTCTTATAAACACATTGAAAATATAGTCTATTTTTTTTCATTTACTCTAAGAAGAGTATGATAAAAAGCACAAGAAGCAAGACTGTCAGTCATATTTCATTTGTTACCTAAAAATTTGCAAGCTCAGCAGAAACATTTGATGAACAGAGAATCATTTTTCAGGATCATTCTCTATATTGTAACCAGGGGAGGATTACAGTCAATCACAAGCTAAGCGCAAATAATGTCATCTTGTATCAAAAGCTGTAAAATATTTCAAGTAATCCATATGCTTATTTGAGCTTGTAAACCTGAAATTGTGTCTGAAGTTCTGAGTGCCTGAAAGAAGGATGTGTGTCAGACAGACAGACAATAGAGGAAATTAAAAACACTGAGACATGGAAAATATAACCTACAAGAAAATGTTAAATGTTTTTGTTGCATTTGATAAACTAAGGCTAAGGAGAGACATGATAAAATTCTTTAAATATGCCAAATAATAGTCTTAAAATATAGTATGGGAGACAATTAAACAGCACAGAAAATCTTTCTGTCTGCAAAAGTAATTATATTGTACAATATACAACTCTCAAAAACAGGTTAACCAAAAATTGCAAAAAACAATTAAATCTAAAGTACACTCAAATATAAATAATAAAACATACTAGTGAACTTGTCTGGCCTCTTGTTTCTCTATTTTCTATGAATGCATAACTTGAAACTTAGCAGGAGAAATAGTAGACTAAGTTATAAAATATTGATCCATTTTTATGATTCTTTGAGCCACAGTACTTCAAAGACTGCTGTGGACAAACTCTCTCTTTTCCTAAACTAAGACAAGAAAATCCTAATATATTCCTTAATAAGTTAGTTATTGGATGGTGACTATCAAAGGGAAGTGATTCTTTTAAGTGTCATATTCAGTACTTTTCCATGAAAGTGTGGATTACAGAGTCCATTCCAATATCTGTCTCTATTTAGCTAATGACGGGTAAAGACAGGCAAGCAGTTTCTTTGGAACACTGTAAGGTCTTTGTGTCAGCAGAATGACCCCAATATTTCAGTGTCAGTTCCGCAGTACTGATCTGTGTTCAGGATACTGTGCAATGGCCAGGTTTGCTTACGTGTTGGGATTGTTCCGCACAAACAAGTCCCCACTATTTATACAGGGCCATTCTTTAGCCAAAAAGAAAAGCTGGGGGCAAAAGCATGAGACTATCCAGAAATTCTTCATTATAGACCTTCCACTAATCCTGTGTGCCAAGAATGTGTAAATGGTTTCCACCTTTTGTTCCTAGTTTTACACAAAGTAAAAAGTAAAAACACCCACAACTCCAAGTCAACCTCATTTTTATCTCAAATTCTGTGTGTGGTGGGAATCAGGAAATTCAAATGGATTTATCTATCAGTGAGCACAAAATTAATTGTATGTTGGCCCCTTCAAGAGGTGGTTATACATATAGGGACTTAATCCTAATTTTCCAAGGAAAGATTGCAAAGAATTTACCATTATTGCAAAAATTTTAATAAAAACAAATGGGAATTTTAACTTAATGTCATCCGAAGCCTCAAGAATAAGGAAATAATAAAGAAAAGGCTTAATAAATATATATTTTCTTTCTCCTTTTTTCTTGTTTAGAAAGTCATTTTGCTCTAACCACTACTTTGGAACATGAATATATAAATAAGAATGCATCAAAGCATCATATTATTGGGAAAATGTGAACTATTCTGCTAGATGTGTGATACTCTTCTTGAAATTGAATTGATGTAATTTGGTATAAAAAGAAATCATGAACTTCTTTTATAAATTGAGCCATTAGTGTCTAAATACAGCAGCTGTATATATGAGTTCTACTCATTTTACTGATTAATTGTTCAAAGATTTTACTGCTTGTTATTGACTATATTAATTTAGAAATAATGCTAACAAAGAACAATCGTTTACAATGCAATAGTTGCAAAAAAAAAATATTAGGTAACAGTTGGGAGTCAAACATTAAGCTCTAGAGGAAAAAGTCAGTAAGAAGGAGAAGACATTTAAGAACTTTTAGAATAGATGGTATGAAGAATCATATGTATATATATGTTACATTACATAGTGTGTACACAGAACAATATTCTGTGCTTCTCTAGGGATGGCCAGCAGGTTGAGCTTTTAAACTCAGAAGAAACATCTGATGAATTGTCTATCAGAACTGGGAATCATTTTCCAGGATATCATTCTGTATGTTGTAACCATGGAAGGATTACAGTCACAAGCTGTCACCTTGTTGTAAAATGTTTCAAGTAATCAACATACTTACTTGAGATTGTAAACCTAAAGTTGTATCAGTTCCGGGCACTCGAAAGAAGGATGTGCATCAAACAGACGGACAATAGAGGAAAACAAGAATAGTGATGTCTGGAGAGCATGGAGATAGGCAAGGAGATAAAAGGAGTCCAAAAAAGGACCACAAAAATGATTATGGGACATCCCTTTAATTTTTAAGAAAGACTGCAAAGCTGGGGCCACACTGCTTAGAGAAGAGAAAGCTGTGGAGGGATCTTGTCAACATATGCAAGTATCTGAAGGATGGATCTATAGAAGACAAACCCAAATTTTTCTTAGTGGTGCCTTGTGACAGCATGAGAGGCAATGGCACAATGTGGAAGTTCTTCTTGAACAGAAGAAAACACTTTTTCTCTGTGGGGATGACTGAGCACTGGAACAGGTTGCCCAAAGAGGTAGTCGGGTCTCCATCCTTGCAGGTATTCAAAATCCAACTGGACATGCTCCTGGTCTAGGTGGCCTTTCTAGATTGGAGCAAGTGGCTGGACCAAATGATCTCCAGAGGTCCTTTGCAACCCCCAGTTATCCAGTTGTTTTTTTTTTTTTTTTTTTTTTTTTTTTTTTAATCTCTGCTGCTTTGTTAATTCAGAGGAATATGGCACTATAATATGCTGGGTAGATAGTTGCCAATGGAAACATAACTCATCTTAATGTGGAAAAAAATAGTGCTTCAACTCCCACAGAGGTTAAAAGCTTTGATACAATGCAACACTATTACATCTTGGAGTCACATGCAACTTTCAGGGTCACAGATAGAAACATATTGAAAGTGGAGTGCAGAAAATACTAAGCAGCAACTTGTACAGAGCACTTAAAGCAAAACACTTGTGTTGTACAGTTTAAGCCAGTAATTATTCATGATAGATTTCTAGCTTGAAATTGCAGGAGGACCTTATCTTTTGTGTGAAAAATAAACGTTTGTTTGTGTATATGCTGTTTGTGCTTTTCTATGAGTCACTATCTAGCTGAGAAGTTTCCAAAAGCATACACTTATGTGGATTTTACAAAATCAATTCCATTGTTAGAAGCAAACTAAGGAATTGTAAATCTGGTGTGCTATGCATAGCTCCCTTCCTAAATCAGTCGGTGAGTTTTCGTGCACTGTCTTCTGCATTATCTAGGATTTGGTCTTGACTCAGGGTCTGTCCTGTCTGAAGTGACTGTTCTGAGTTTGATGGCTGAGGCTATGATGGAGGTTCTGAGGCTATGATGGAGGTTTTAGCAAGATGATCTCTCCGTCTTCACACTGTTCCAGATATTTGTTTTTTTTTCTCACAGTGAGATATAACAGTGATATCTAGGTTTAGGTCAAAAACACTCTTCAAAAACACTCTTTGATTTAGGTCAAAAACACTCTTCAACAGTTCATTTTATTTATCACAAAACAGAGTACCTATTTATTTCATCAGAAGCAAAACTGAGTCCATAATGTAATACTGATGAGCAGAATTATAGAGAACAAAGTAGTAAGCAACACATATATAAAGATTTGCACAGTTGTCCTAATTAATTTACTCCCTGAAAGCATAGTGCTTGTCATTTATATTCACAATAAACAACGTCACAAAAAAGAAAATTACTTTGTCCCTCTAAATATGTTCCTTTCTTACCTTTATTTATTTCTAAGCTTTTCAAACTTGATGTCAACCGCCATATGTCTTATCACTAAATATTGCTTTTGATTTATTTTTATTCTGGATTTGCTCTTTTCTTTAAGAATCTTTCATTTCTTGGCAAACCATAGAAAATCTCAGAATCGACTGGCTTGCTTGGTGTTCCAGAAGTAATTAATTAATATGGTGGTGACATTCATAGGTCAGGTAGTGAACCCTGTGCATGATGACATTAGGAAACATTTACTCCCATAAGCAGTGCTATTGATTCCTACGCAGAACTGTGAGTGAGTGGGTAACAGTCTGACCTTGTATGATATTATTACATGTAAAAAATAACTTCAACTTTTCAAGTATTCCAGGTCCTCTGTGTGAGTACAAATGCAAAATATTACCATTCATTAGAATATTAGTAAAAATACTATCTCTGGGTATTCATATATTAGGTGTTAGAAAACTCCAATATTCTATTATTAGAAACTGTATATTTTGGAATGTTACAGTGAACAATTCAGAATGTTGTAAAATAATTCACTCATTTTTCACTATTTTTGGTTATGGCATTTTGAATCCAAGCTCTGTATGTCTGAATGTTATTCTTTTCTGCTTAAAGAAGTAACTCTGAAATTAGATGCTGGAAAGTTGGAATTAGCTTGGGAGAGATTCTGTGGTTAACTCTTCATTGTGAAAATCGACACAACTGAAGAAATACAGTTTTAGATAGAAAAAGGTGTAGATGTTAATGTGAGGCCGGTCGCGCACGTGGCTCGCCCGGGTCCTCTGTAGCCGCGGGTCGACCGCGCTGGGACGCTCGCTTTATGC
>JAWLRI010000923.1:6246920-6281514 GCA_034781795.1 Crypturellus tataupa | reverse complement strand
TCTTTCCTGTGAGGGTGACAGAGCCCTGGAACAGGCTGCCCAGAGAGGTTGTGGAGTCTCCTTCTCTGGAGATCTTCAAAACTTGTCTGGACGGCACCATCATTTTAATATATCATAATATTTATATCATATATTTATATATATCATAATATCTAATATATCATAATAAAACTTAATATTGTATTGATTATCAACAATAAATGCGGTACAAATGAATACCTTTAAGGAAATTTAATTTTAAGTTTAAAACTAGACTGATTTTTCAGTCTTCCAAAGGCTCCATCACAGTGATCTCTAGTTGTCTAACTGATGTACGTATGTATAATTGAAACAACAGACAGGAAAAACAGCTCTCGATAGTAACAGATACCAAGGTCTTATTTTTCCCTCTGCCAAACATGTTTTTTTTTTTTTTTTTGTATATTTTGTACAATTACTTGTCAAATGGACATTTTTCAAGATCTCTTGCGCCTACTACAGACTGTGAAAAACAGTCCAAGGTCAACATCAACACTTCAGAATATGTATTCTCACTGGTCCATGCATATGAAAAGGAAAATAAATTATTGATGATTATGACATAACAATAAAAACTTAACCTTTATGCAAGGAAACCAAAACATTTCTCAAAGGATCTAGGTGAGTTACATCTTCCTGGGAGAAGAATCTGCTCATCTTTAAGGCAGCTACTTCTCTGTGGGAAAGTAACAACATTGTTAAAAGTACTGTGGATACAAGACATCTGAGATAAGAAAATATAAGATCCATTCAGTTCAGATTGTATTAGCCCTTTGTGAGGCAAACAAACAAAAACAGCCAAGAAAAATTGTGCAGTGTCTCTTCCTTCTTAGATCTTCTGGAATTAAGTTGAGCTTGCAAGGTGTGCAAGTGGGAAGTTGCATCATTAAAATTAGAGAGCTATTTGGTGCTGTATATACTAGGCTATCCCCAAGATATCTAAAGCACCACATTCAAAACATACAATATAACGCTAGAAAAAAACTAATACAAAAGAACTATGAAAGATTTCTGAAATTCCAAAAGATATAAATGACATAAAACAGTTTGTACATAGCTACAATGACTTAATATATATATAAATATATTCCCAAAAGGAATAACGTCATTCTGTTTGCTAAAAGTCTTGAGTTGAAGGTCAAAACTAAATTTTCCATTATTGTGCTTTCATGTTGATTTTTTCCTCTGCATTAGAAAGTCGACAATATTTCTATTTAATTAGATGGTGGAATCTTATCTGCAAAACTGTTCAGCATCCATGGGAGTTAGACCTTCCTGATGTAGCAATGGCATAAGTTCATTTCCCTCATGACTTCTGAAACAAAAATTGCTTAGGACTTCAAAAGCTCTTTAAAACATTTTTTTTTCCTTATAATAAGACTATAAAGTGTTCTAAACACTCGTACAAGACATATCACATGGGAATCTAGACAAAATGTACTTTGCAATGCAGAACAGCTTCTGACAAGCCAGATGTAGTTCAAAAATGACACCTCATAGCTTTAGCAGCAGTCTATGTGGTATTCATACAGTAAGTTCAAGTAGTTACAAGACAAACCAATAAATCACTTATTTTCTGGATTCTTGAAATATATTTTCATTTTACATGTTTGTAATTAAATGAGATATAGATTGACAGAATTATCTAATGAGTCTTAATAGAACTGATTGCATTTAGTGATTAGTGCAGGAAAGAGCCATTTAAAGTATCTATGTCCTTCTTAAAGCACAGTATTTCCCTCTGAAATATCCATGTGTTTAACTATGCAAAAGGTAAAAGTATTTGTTTTTGAGAGAAAAACCTGTTTTCTTAGTATATGTAATTAAATAAGTTTTGAAAATAATTGCACACAATACAATTTACCCAAGTCCTTTGTGAAACAGAAATCTGTAACAGAAATGCTAACAGACAGCAGTCAACTATTGTGATGAGAGCACTGAATTATCAAAGAAATGCAGTAAAAATGCACTTAATAAAGGTCAGATGTTTGGACTTAGAGATGATAAGCAAGATACGACTGTGAAAATTATCTACTCTGATCTCTTGAACTAAATACAATCTAAAATTTCTGTTAACTGTGATAATGCACTGTAAGCTGGGATTTCAATTTTCATTAGCTTGTTTAAGGACAAGATGATCAAATACTCTTAACATATTTATTTCAATTGTTTATTTGCTTAAATAGTTAAAAGTTACAATTTTAAATAATATTTTGGCATGCTTTATAACTTTCTTTTTCTTCATTGTTTTGAAAATCCCAATTTAGGGATGTTAGGTAGACTTGTCTTATGTAAATGTTAATTCATGATGAATTCTTTCTGTATTGTATTTCATTGTGTATACTTTCAAAGCCTTGAAGCTGAACTATGAGAAAATCAGACACCAGGAGAAAATCAAATCAAGAGCTGTCAATTTTTTTCCACACAAATAAGCAGATATTATAAGTCCTCTTTGTCAGGGGTCCTGTGTGGGACTCAGTAAAAAGCAGTTGATGTTTATCTAGTTAAGTATATTTTAAATTTTAGATGAAGTTTAAATATGCAGCTAAACAACTGATAAAGCCCAGAGACCTTAGCACTCTGCAAGATGGATCCTTAAAATATTTGTAAGAGTTTTTCTTACACTGAAGACCTCAAACACGAAGCTCAATCAAGTATTAATAGCTGACAAAATTGCTACTGCACTAAATGCACACTTCCTCCTAATGTTACCATCAAACACTCGACAGAGGTGATGACACCAGGAGAGCACATAACAAGAGGAGATACTGAAAATAAAGTTGTTTGTAAACTGATATCCACTGTAAAATTATAATAGTAAACATGTAGCAATTTTAGAGGAAGAATTAACAATCTCATTACCAGATACCCCTCCAAAAAAGGGGCTATCTCACTGCTTCTCACACAAATGAAATTTTAGATTGTTTATCACAACAGCAATTACTTTTGGTATGTAGGAATCATGGTGGCAAAAACAAACCAAAAAAAAATCCCAAACCTCCAAAAACCCCAGTACCCTAAAGACATGCTAAGGAATCTTAATTCTTTTTGTTTGTTTTTCTAAGAATATCTCATAGGAAAAGGAAGTCCATTCAAGCATACAAATAATAGTGAGGAAAAAAAGACAACCTCGCAAACAGTATAGTTCTAGAAGTCAGGCCACTTTTATCCTGTTCTAATAAGAAAAATCTGTCTAATGAAGTATTTAATTGAGTTTAACAAGACTGTTTATAGTTAATCCTAAATGCACTAATAGGAAACTTAAGGCCTACATTCAGTGTTATTTTTACTCCCTTTGGATGTTGCTCATAATTACAGTTTGCTCTTTAATTATTCTTCATGTATTCAATTTATGATTAAGACCAACAGCTTGCCCTGGAGGTTGAAAGTGCTGAGGTGGACACTGGTGAATCAGCAGAGAGCAACTCCTTCAGCAATGTGCATCTACTGAGAAGCAGCCAAAAAGCAACTTTTCACTCTAATCATGAAATTCAGAACTGGAGACACAGGAATAAAACTCCAGTAAAGAACAGCCTCTGATAACTCTCTAGGGTGAGAAGATTAAAGAACAAAATCTCACACAAACATGAATACATTTTTATTGAAGTAAATCTTGTGTTGGTAATTAGAAGTATAACTTTGGCCTTCTATTGCATTAACTGCATATTCATGTGATCCCCAACTTTCACAGTTTCCATTTGCTATTTGTTATTTTGCTTTATGTCTATTTTCCTATAGCAAATATCTAGACAGGCTTTCTCTATAGCTTTTATGTAATTAAAGAAGAAATCTTGACAAAAATGTGCTAAGGACAAAAAATTAACAACAACAACAACAAAAAGATATTTTATTAACTCTTTCCATCATTTGTGATAGAGAATATAAATGAGCTATATGTGTGGAATTCTGCAGCCTACTTTTTCTGCATAAAATTCATAAAAGTTCTTTTATACAAATAAGATTTTTACCCTTAGATATGTTGCTAAGATTCAAAAAGGAAAGATTAAAAATATATAACACAAGAGGAATTGAAAGCTTAATTTTATCTAATAAATAATATTCTTGCTTAATCCTTAATATCTCAAAGTCAGATTCTATTGTACAGGACTCATTTAAACAGATGACTATTGCCATAGTTTAGATCACAGATTAAGTCAACTCTGTTATCTCTTATAAAGCAATGATCCTAATAAGGCTAAAACAGTCTATAATAGCATAGAATAATTTTGCTATGCCTTGCCACATGAAATATCAAGAACCAGATTTAGTTTCTAGACTGTTGACTGTGCAGTAAAGCAAACCTTAAGTTAAACAAATAGGTAGTTTTTAGCCTATTTTACTTATTGACCTTCTCACAGCAGATGATCTTCAAACATAGAACCAAAATGATCTTAAAAATGTGCTTTTCCTTACTGGGATGAACATGGGCCTGAAAAACAAAAATGGAAATATTGCAAGTGCATGTTAAATGACAAATAGAACCTTAAAATATGCTGTGCTTTACCTTTCATGATCCACCAGCCTTTAAATTTACTTATGATTTATGTGGAAAATATCAAACTCTTCAGCAGAGTTAAGGCTTCTAAATTGCAAAGGGCACAGCATGAATGATATTTTCCCCTCAATACGAAAACCAGGTGAGATAATCTTCTCTTCCTAGCAATATTGCTTTTTATTTTCAAAAATTAATCACACTAGCTTTCTGAGTTTTGTGGAAACAATTCTTAATTACCTTTTTGAGAGAGCATATGGACTAGGAAAGTCCACACAAACCACTGAGCAGTGTATAAAGACGGTTGTAGACATGAGCAGTACAAAACTAGCTGGGTCTTAGAAGTGATGTAGATTAGAGAAAATTTTATATACAATTCCCTCTTTCCCTTAACTAAGTACATTATGAAATGTGATGGTGTCTTCTGTCTCAAGCGAGTTTATACTTTGCTTAAGGATGAAGATTTAAAGGATTTCAAATGTTTTTATATTTTATTGCATGGTAGTTGTTACAAGGAATATTTTAAAATAGTTGCTGATTAAAAAAAAGTTTTTTGTTTTCCAGCTAAGGTTTCATGCACTGAATGGTACTCACACTAACTACAAGCATTGAGCTATACTCCAATGGAAAGAAAGGGACTGCTAATCAATTTTTTTTCTTTATGTGACTACATAGAGGGGTCTCACTCTCTAATTTTATCATCAAAGTTTGATAAACCAAAATGGACAAGTGGGTTTTACCTCAGTTCTCTGTATAGAAGAATAAATATTTTCATATTCTTTCTTCTCATTCCATTTCCCCTGTTATTTACACATTAAGTTTTAATTCAGATCAAACATCTGAGTCAAAATGAGTTGAAAACAGGTAGATAAGAAAGACAGACAGATCAATAGATAGAAGTATCCTTCCGTAGAAATTCTGCATAGCACTTTGCAACATAACTGCTTGCTCTTGACACAGAATTCTGAATACTGATTTTTCTGAACACCGAAGAACAGCTCTCACATTATGAAATTCTTTGCGTCCCTCTTCCCAGGACATAAGGAAGCTGGGTGCTGGAGTAACTGCATGCCATGAAGCTGGCTAAGCCTCCTGTTATGATGAGATCAGGTGTAAGTCATCTCTTCACACACTGCAATCCTCTCTGTCACTGAAGAGGTAAGCACTAAGAACCATCCCTCTGGTAGAACGGGATAAGAAACCGCATACATTGAATCACAAACAAAATAATACATTTTTAAATTAGTTTAAATATATATAAGTGGAATTCAAATCAAAATCTTTTTCTTTCCTTCATCGTATAAAATTTCTCCCATTTTTAGGATTTGCATGTGAATTCAGTAGCTTATTACTTCCTTAGGTATTTTTCCAGCTGAAACCCGTCTGTCACTGCTGAAACTGAATACTCAAACAAAGTGCTGACATTAAACCAGAGGAGCCAATTTTCATAGAGATCTACTTAAGTATTTCAGAGCAACAGTTTTGCATCAGCCGGGTCTTAGAGGCTATTTGTGATTTGTACAGTTTAAACTGAAAGGGGGGGAAAAAAATAAATAAATAACACACACACACATAGCTGATAGCATGGATGAACGCATAAAGCAATCCAAAAAGATTTTAAGAGTAAACCTGTTACACAGCTTCTATTGGTTTGTTTCTTACCAGACCTATGTTGCCTGGCCGTCTCTGTTCTTTAAGGGGATAACTGTACTGTTTTCAGTCTGTCTTATGCTTATAATTAAAGGGAAATATAGGAAGTTACTCTCAAGATAAGGATATCTCAAGAAATACATAAGACATTTGACATCTAATTTTACATGGTGAGAATGAGGAAAAAGAAAAGAAATTAAAATAAATATTTTAATATAGTCACTAAAACTTTTCTGATAATCTAAATATTATCAATATTGCTATTACTTTATTTTTAAGTTTGTGAATCATTGGATAGCCATAAAAAAGAAATCAAGTTAAGTAAAAACATGTAGAGTAAATAAAAGTTCAAGATAAGAGGCCTTTCTGCTTGGAATATTCTAACTTGTCCACAGAAAATATGGAAAGCAAGAGAATTTATCACACTTACTCATCTAAGTGCTGGAGGAATGGAATTTTATTTAATTGAGTGTTTCACATTGATCTTTTATATACATAATACAAATATGTAGGTGTTTGAAGAGAAAAAAAGTAAAGCTTTGACTTAAGGGGGTGCAGGCATCTCTCTTTTCAACCAGAATGGAACCATTGTATGTGACTTTCTGTTCTCAAACACAACAGAAGAAGATTAGAAGAAAAAAGTCTTCAGAATATTATTATTATTATTATTTCAATTCTTTCCATTACTGTTACTCTACCTGCCAAAATTTTCTATTCATTGCTGATTTATTTTAAATAAGATTTTTTGCTTAGTGAAGAAGTTTGTTATATAGGTCAAGGTCACTTTTATCATACTTGTTTCAAAAGTGACTCAGCTTTTCCTATCTATCTATCTATCATTAACTATCAGTACTGATATATCTATCAGTAAAAAAGTTCAAATACTGGAATTAAACTTAAACTTCTTAAACAGATAATGCAGGATGACAAGATAAGAATTGGATTTAAATATTTTTTCTTTGCAACCTAAGCCTAAGGAGCTCATTTATATTCAAAAAGTTCAGTAATAGAAAAGATTTCTGCTCTTTGTTTCTTTTAATCAACCTGAAAACACTTGAAAATGTACAGTGTAAATAGAAAATAAAAATGGAAAATTGAAAGTAAAGTTCACAAATGAGAAAAAATCTAATAAAAATGTGGAAAATAATAGAATCTCAGCCGGCTTTGGTTGACAATATGGAAAATTGGATGTGCTCTAGTAAAATTCCAGTAATTGACATCATGAAAAACACAATAGTTTTAACCTGAAAGGTTCCTTTTTGTAAACTGAACCTGTTCTTCCAGTACAAGAGGCTTCTGAACCTCAGTGGTTACTGACAGTGCTTATTGTATGAGGCATATTTAGATTAGACATGATTCCTAAACAAATAAAAATAGGGATTTTAAGGACTGGATTTCTAATTTTCTTTGATATTGCAGCCTTTTGTGAAGATTTATGTAGTGGTGAAGTGTGTGTGTATATATATATATGTGTGTGTATGAATATATATATATATTCATATATATTTGTATTTTTTTTTTCTGTGAAGAATCACAGAAATGCTTGTTGTGCTTTTATTTTTTTCAAATCCAGCATATGTTTTTTGTGGCTGCAGTTGCACTGGTACTATATGAATTGGTCATTGAAATGATATATGGCACATTAGGAAAGCAGCTCCTCTGTGAGTGCAGGAAGGTAAATTTTATATTAGTACTTTGCAATTTTTTTTTTGATTTTTATGTGTAACAATTGAATGAAAAAAATAAACCAGGAAGGATTTTTTAAAATAATTTAATATTTATATTAAGATATATTTTATTTCTTTGCTTTCAATATTTTAAAATTAAAAAATGTTTTAAAAATATTTTTGAATATATCCATAATATTTTTTCTTCAATAAAGAATTAAAAGTAATAGGGTTTTTTTAGATTTTTATTCTCCTATTTAAGTATATTTAGCTTATTTTTCCAATGAATAAACCTCCCTGCTTTATTTTCATTTTATCATAACCCACAGTAAAATTTTCAGAAACTAATGAAGGTGAGGATCTCATTGAGAGAAAGTTAAGAGAGTGGCATAAATTACATCTTCCTTAGGATTAGGGCTGAATAATTTTGCTGGAAAAAATATTATAAAATATATAAAAATATCATCATCTTCTCTCTCAGCCACAAAGCAAACATAAGCAAGCATCTCCAAGTTTTCTTTTAGAGAAAGAAGTTTTTGTTTAACAAAAGTTAATTCACTTTTCATTATCTTAAATTTCCCACTGGGAAAGAAAAGAAGCTTAATAAAGAGAAATTAATAGTTATGAATTTAAGTGGTCTTGCCAATTGCTCAGAAGTAGTGACTTTTCTCGAAAAAGGAAGGGAAGAGGGAAAACTTTTGAAGACTGTGTACAGTGGAATAATTTTCTAGAAAAAATCAGTTGAGATCCTTCAGTTCCATTTCAAATGTATATTTCCATTTCTACTTGTTTGCAGAAATTAGGAAAGTGTATTGTGGATTTTGAGTTTTAAGTTATTTTAAATTTTGAGTTATGCATTGGATAGAAAAACAATGGGCTATATTAATAAAGTATGCGGAAATATTATTTTAAAATATTGAAGACACAAGAGTGAGTATTTTTAGGTCTCTATGCAAAGAGATTATCATTATCATTAAATTTTACATATTGAATTAAAAAACACTTTGTTTGCCTAATAATATTTTTGGTTCAGTTCAGGCTGAACATTGTGTGCACTCATTTGTTTTGGCAGGAGCCCCAGGCAGCCTGCAGGTCCCACAGGGGCAGGGAGAACAACCAGGGGCATGAGGCTTGGCCACTCCAGGGAGCCACTGTGCAACCAGAAGCCAAAGCAGCATCGGAGGACAGTTAATACCAGTTAACTAGCTAACTGGCTGTGCTAGGTACCTCTAGTGCAAATGTTTAAGAATATTTTCTTTAACAAAAAAAATTATTATGGAGATGGGTAGTAAAGATAATAGTACATAAAGCAATCTGTAAAACTGAAAACAAAGCTGCATTTGGCTTCCGAGTGCTTATGTTTGTTGTATAAGATGCAATCTGCTTCATCTGACCATGAGCTCCAAAGCCACAGATGGGCTGTTTTGTATTTAATGTAAAACCCAAATCAACCTTTACAGGTTGAAAAATGTACAACTGAGAAATTGTTTAATGATTTCTGGAATTATGAAATGATTCTAAATTTGACAAAAGGAGGAGGGTGGTGGACAAGGAATTCAGCTACAACAGTCCTCTCCTCAAAAGATATGGAGTGAAATATAAGATTCTGATAGGGTCAAAAAAGATTTTGTGTCAGAAGTTAAAGGTCCTTATCAATTATGTAAAATTTGCCAAAATAGAACAAATTTGTTTTTTTCTAGAGAATCAGAGAAGATCAGAAAAGAAAGAAAAAAAATCTTATCATTCCATATGTCTTTTTTACTTCCCGTTACACCTGAATGTCCTAAAATAAGGAGGATTGTGCGGTTTTAACTAAATAGTAAGCATTGTTGTAATATATCAATTCACATAATGATCCTTTTCAGTTTTTCACATAACTGCCTTGACTCTTTCCACAAATTCATAAATGAAAACTGATTTTATGGTTTACTGACATTGTAAGATATGTATGTTGAATAGGAATACGCTCATTGCTTGTAATAACTGTAATAACTGTTTGAATATACTCTTATTTTATTTAAGAGTAATAGAATTACTGTCAAAGCAGTCTCTTTTTTTGATAAAATGAAATCCATAAATGTTCTGTAGGCCATGATTATTAATATGGTTAAATAATAGTCAGTTTAGTAAGTGGTGCCATCTAAACTATCGTATTTATGTTTAACTGAAAAGTTAACAACATATTTGAGCTTCACAGCAAATATTCATTATGAATCATGCATTTTCAAAACAGTAAGAAAAAAACAGGGATTTTTTTCTTCTCTTCCATTTTCTTATTAGCTTGTACTTTCAAGACTGTTTTGCACTGATTTAATAAGTTAAATATATTAAAAATATTTATTTCCAGTTTTGGCAATTGCCAGGTGATTTCAGAATTTTACCATTCCACAAAGAGAGTAAACCAAACTCTTACAAATCTGTTGTATTTATTGACTGTTGGTTATCTGAAAGCACAGAGACAGATTTTTTTTTTGATGCTTTGAAAGCCAATGTCCTGACAAGTGGGCATTTGTTGATAAAATTTAGTTATATTTCTCCTCTTTGAATAGATAGGGACATTTAAATGTAGTATAAATGTGGAAAAAGGAGGGAAATTCATCATTCAAAATCAATAATCAATAAAGAAAATCTTTTCATTCTTTTGAGAAAATTATTGAAACTTTTTTGTGGGGACATTAATAAGATCAGAGGAGCTTGATTCAAAGATTAATGATTCTCTAGATGTATGAAATACATCAATATCTGTAAACTTCCAGATATTTTTGCTCAACTATGTAGCAATAACAATACTTTACTTAAGCTATAGTATACTTCCATATGCAAAATCTCAAGGATAGCAGGATTAACTATACATCACTACAACACATTTTGCTTTTCTCATGTGAACCAGTGCATGGTACTTATATCTGCATTGATATAAGTAAAACAATTCCTAGAGACAAAGAGCAAATGGAATACTTAGTGTCTTTTAGTCAACATTTAATTCTGTTTTTCCTAGTTCCTACAGAAAAGGCCGACATAATAATCTGAAGATTTGCTGCATGTTGGAAGGTAGAAAACTACTAATCTTTGCTGCTGAGATTTAGGAGGACTTGTTTATTAATGATTTATATTTTTGAAGTTTTAGAGCAATTTATTTTTAATGAACAAACTGACTGAAACAGCTAAATTACTCTCCAAACTCTACACAAACAAACTGAATGACAATAAATTCAAAACTCACAGCATAAAATAGCTTTCTACGCCAGGTGTTCAAATGAACCGACTGTCGTAAAATATGGATCACCAGTATCTTGGTAGGAGACTAATAATCTTATACCATGCTAACCGTAGCCTTAAACTATTTCTTCATTTATGGAGCTAGTATTTCAGGGTGGGCTTGCAGAAAATTTGCAGACCAGCTACAGGTTCCCTTACCCTTACCCCTATTCCTAAAATCTAGTTTAAACACTGAATATTTGAATTATTCAACTATTATAATCTGTACCTATATTCTTTTTTTTTTTTTTCTTTTTGAATACTGCAAAGCTCAAAGCTTAATAGTTGAAATTGAAAGGTGGCCAAGAGGAGTCATTCAATACCAGGATTCTACTGCTATATAGATATAGAGACATTTTAAAATCCCATCTTTCATTATTGGTTTATACAAATAACTTGAATGTCATTATATTTGGCAAAACACATTCTATCCTCAAAATATGAAAATTGATTAACATTTGTGTCTAGTAAGATCACGAGCAAATAAATTTTCTACTTTGCAGAAACTAAAATTTAGAAATAAAAATATGATGTTTAAGTTCCCTTTACTGTTCTCCTTTTTCTATGTCTTTCCTTTTACAACAATAGAGTATGGAGAAAAAAACTTTTGTTTAGAAATCTTACGTTTCAGGCAGAAATAACCTAAATAAATGAGAGAGAATTAAAAAAAAAAAAATCTAAAACTAGAGCTAAAACAAAGCAAGACTGTCCTCGGGAGCTCTTTCTGTCTTGTTCTGTCCAGAACTGCCAATCAACAGAATTTTTCTAAGTCATCAGTTATTTGGTTTCTTGTTTTATTGGGTGTCTGATCTCAGTTTATGAATATCTCATTTATAGCTGTATTAAGCCTTCACAACTGCAGAATAGCTCAAAAGGAGCTATGCTTTGAACGTATGAAATGCTTTATAGTACTAGGTACACTGGGAAATGAGGTTCTGTGAATTCCAAATTAGGCATCCAAAATTAGTAGATACTTTAGATATTTATCTCTTTGATTTAGATCTTATCTGTAAAAGAGATAAGATTACCCCTTCCATGCTATGGTCATTTATAAAAATCCATTAATTAATGTTTTGAAGCAATCAGAAATTATATAGTGATGCTAAATGCTGTAGAAAGACTGTTTAAATTCTTTCTTTACTAAAATAGTAAATAAGACCTGGAGCCATACATTTAATGGAGAAGACAAAAAATAATTATTCAAAAACTTCTCATTAGGTGAGCATCATCAGTTCTGTGCAACAAGTAAGGTAGAAGTCCAATGGAAAAAAACAGTAAATGATCATGAAAATGAAGCCTGTATCATATTGCATATCCACAAGAGAGATGAATCAAGTCTAGTACGATATATTCCTGACTTTGCAGCATTAGTAATTTGCTTCTAGCAATTGAATTGCTAGAATATTGAAAAATGGAGATTTTTTTCCTATTCTTTTTATATATGTCTTTGGAAGAAAGAAAATCCTAATATTTTTCGTGACACAGGTTAAATTTCCTGGTACAGGTTAACGAAGTGGTATTTTTTTCCCCTCTTGAAATTGCCAAGGAGATGTGCGCAATCAGACTAGCTGATGTGACATGTTTGTTTCAAAACAATAGATATTCTTTCCTAGTTGTGTGAGTTTTTTTGTTTGTTTGTTTGTTTTCCTTTTTTTATGCTTGCAAGCGTATGACTGAAATATTTTGGGTTTCAATTTCATGAAGTTTTTTTTACATTTGTAGCTGTTTCTGTAATTATCTTCTCCACTGTTTTGTTGGTAGAAGTCTCCTGCAAAAGGTTTCCCTACTAAGATAATGCTTCGATGACAGAGAAATTTTCTTGTAAGCTTTGGTATCCTCTTTTCTACCTTTGCTCTTAGTGTAATCCCAATTACATTTGAAAATATATATATATATTTCTCTCATCTTCATAAATTATTTTCCCCCAAAACAGCTAAATCTAAGCTTAAATAGTGGAATGCATGAAGTGGATTTTTTCTATCATTCTACCCACTGTATTCATAAAGGAGATGAATACAACAAAGTTAAATTTCCTTTCTAATGAATTCTAACTGCTTGCCTCCTATCTAACTTGATTTCACTTTACTTTTCTCACTGTTTATATTAGGTGATTCTTGACCCTGCTCACAGTCAAATCAAATGGGATTTATGTGGCAAGAGAAGTGACTGATCGTGTGAATACATGATAAATCGATCCTATTATTTGTTATGTATTTAAAAGCAGAAAAAATAGCTCTTTTATTGTTCTCTACTTGTTTCCCATTTGCAAAGGTCCAGTGCCAGCTTGAACCTACTCTTAATTTTAGGCCAAAACTACCTTCTTCAGGAGATCATTACATTTCTCCCATGTACAATTGCAATCTACCGCTATGTGAAGTTAGCCTGTAATGCCCATGATGATTCTGTAGGAATTTATAAACCTGATAATAAATTCAGATTTCTTAAAAGACATTACCAGATATTGAGGTCACCTTGGTTTGACAGTTTCAAGGGAAAACAAACAACCCTAAATTACCATCCTTGTTTCTCATCCACATCTGAAAAACTTTTAGCAATGCTTTTACCATAGGAATAGAAAAACAACAGTTCTCCATGACAGCATTTGTTCCACTCATAATTTAGTTAATGACACTGAAGTTGTCCTCCATCTGCTGCTCTGCTGTCTCTTCCAGTCCTCTACCAAATGCCAGGTTTCTCGTGAACTGATTCCTCGCTGTCGGTGATGTCATCAATCTGGTGTCATAGGCATGCAGTTTTACTGATATATCCACTAGCAATGTCAAAACTGAGCACTTTCCATTTAGTGCTTATTTATTTCTCCTCTCAGATAAAGAGAGAGTCAGATAGAAGAGCTTGATTTCTCTAATATGCACTCCTAACTTCCATAGTAGCAAAAATTACTCTCAGAAGTCAAAATTGCTCTTGGCTATCACCTTGAAGACTTATGCAAGTGCTCCACTTTATTACTATGAAGAAACTGTTAAACCATCTCTCTATTTACACAGTTCAGGTCTTCAGTGTTTGTTATGGGATGCTTTTTATTGGAGATGGGAGAGGGATAAGACAATGGGACTCACTTGCATTTTCTAAAGTTCCTGGATTTCAAGAAATACATTTGTTGTTTCTGCTACTGGTAAGTTAAAAGAAAGAGCAGAAAAAGAAAAGAGAAATATTTAATAGAATTAATCATTATGCTAGATGGAAAATTATAGTTTTATTCAAAATTACAGACAGAAGTAACAAGATATTGGCAAAGATAAATCTTTGAATGTGGTACATTCTTCTAAAAAGAACAATTATAAATATGTCCCTGAAAAAAATAAAAAATATATATGTCTTAAGCAAGAGAACTATCTGAAAGTTAATAAACAGAAAAGTAATCCTGCCAAAGGCAAACTGTAAAATCTTTGGAAGAGAAGAAGGAAACAAAACATTAAAATATTGTACAGTAAAGTCTCTAATAAATCATTGCTTTAAACCATTTTCTGTGAAAAAAAGTGTTTTCAATCTCTTCTGGATGTTAGAAAAAAAAAGTGAAAGTAGTGTTTCTCCTAAAAGTATCTTACTCTTTCAAATGAATTTAATCCAAAACTTTTTAAAAGTAAGAATAAGAAATAATATGGAATCCTTTTCACATTCTATAATCTTTTCAATAATCTATGGAAAACACCTTGCAGGTGTAAATAAGTACTTTTCAATCACAATAATAACATCCCATTCAAATTTTCTATGAGTTTATTTTTTATAAGTTTGTATAGAGCTTTATAAGGTTTATAAGCTTATGCTATATGTTATTCTATAAAACTCTGGACATTATTATAATTTTCTGGATCATTCTCAAAGCCAAAAACTCAAAAAATACATTTTGCTAAGGTCAACAGAAATTACTTTTAGTTTTTAATGCGGGCTTTGGGTAAAAATGAAAAAATGAGATGTATATTCTTTTTTTCCAGTTGAATCTGGAAAGGACACTCATACCTATTTTTGTTTTCTCAGACTTCATACAAGGATAAATAAATGCACATAACTACTTAGTTATCATGTCCATGACGTCATTACCCAGACGTGTTCTTTTTAGAAGTAGTTCTTATATATCAAGGTATTTTTCTTTCTTTTTTTTTTTTTCAGAAATAAGAATATTGTATACTTGGAAAATGAATTTACTAACATGATTTTAAAAATGGCTTCTCATCCAACACAGGAAAAAGTTCAATACTTTTTTAAAATATTGCCATTGCTAAAGCCGCTTTCTTTTGAGAAAGTACAGTGTTACTGACAGCAATTCAAAGAACTGAGTCACCAGCTACTTGAGAAAATCAAGAATACTTCTAAATAAAACAAAAGTGTAACAATCTATGCTTCTTACACCTGCAGAACAAAACAGAAGAGTGCACATTGCTAAAGGAAGAGCTCCTGTGGTATCAGATGAAGTTCAAGAACTTCCAGGCTCTCTTTTGGCTGCTAGGAGGAGCAGGAGCTATAGTGACAGACTAACCCGTGAAATGTTCAAGTATAGTATAAACTTAGAAACAAAATATGCTATTTAGAAATCAGCCAAGCCCAGATGAAATACTTCCTTTTTCCTTTCAATGTGAAAAAGAGATATTTTGAAACATGCGTTCTAGGGTATCGAACTCTAAACCTTATCAGTATTGAAATATATCATTCTTCATAACCAAATAATCCTTTCTTTGTAATTAAGCAATTCTAATTAAAATAAGAAGAAAGCAAATTTTTAAAAATATTACCATTATCTACAAGCACTCTTGTCATGGGAAATAAACAAGGATAATCCAGTCAAGAATTTTCTGATAAAATGGTGTATCTTTAATTTCCATTCTGAACGTGATATTGTACAAGAAAATGTTTATTGTATTGAAAATACAATCCATAGAGGGGCTCAGAGAGGAACATTCTTGGAGAGGGTACTGGGAGAAGGTAGGGACATTCAAGGTTCCTAAAAAAAGTTTTAGGCCATGATCTTGAACCCAGATTCCCAAAAGGCACTATTCCCAAACGAGGCACTACAAGATTATTTTGGTTGTGATGGTGAACCTTATTTTTTTTGAATTATTTAAAGTCTTGAATTCATGTCAATGCAAAACAGGAGTTCCTGACCTTTGTGCAAGATGAGATACCTGTGTCTTGCCCAGCTCTAAGTTAGAGAACGTCAGTTGTGAGGCAAATCACATTTATTGAACTTTCCTAGACAAAAATTTCTTCTTTCCCTCCTCTCTTGACCACAATTTATCTTGCTTGATTCTCCATGTACTGCTTATGTGTTGTGATTAATTTTTGAAAGTTAGCTCTATATGGAATGCCGTCTGGATAAATACAGTGATTGACAAACATTAAGTATACAAGGAAAATAATAATAGTTGCAGAAAAGAAAAACTTTTAAATATACATTAAAAATGTAGATGTTTTATTAAGTTAGTATAAACTAATTAAAATTAATTAATTTAGTATAAACTAATTTAAAATTATCCACAGAAAAATAAAACTTTGTCTCCCAAGCTGTTTCTTAAATCAGGCTGTACACACACCTCCCCCTATGTTATTTAATACTTACTTCTTACCAGTGTATTGAGATTAAGAATAAAATTCAAACAGTAAAACACTTTGTCAAATAGTTGAGAAAACATTCTCTCTGAGAATCTGTAAAACAAATGAAAGAAACAAGTACAATCATGCTTACTGATATGTATTTATCTGTAATAACTGAAAATATTAAAATTTTGACTATTTAGTTTATTTTTTTTTAAACAGATCTTACTGGTGTAAATGTCAGGTTTTATGATGGCAAATATAAAACACATTGATGTAACTTTCATGAAATCTTGTTTCAATTTCCACTTTTTTTTTCAGATGTCAGTAACGACAGCAGTGTAGTTACATTCCTAGGGTTGTTTATGTAAAAAAAAAAATTGTTGGAAATAGCCAACTTATTTAGAAGTGTTTACTCAGGATATGCCACTTTGTCAGTATTTTGAAATGTCAGCTGCCATGCAAACAAGCCTGCAGCGGAATTGAAGCATTTATTTATTAGATGAGCATTAAAGGAGAAGCATTAGTTATTGAAAAATAGACATTGCAGTGTGCCTACAGACATGGTAGAGTTATATAATTGAGCGTGTCTTACATGACTGAGATAACTTACCCTGCTTGCCCCTCAACATCCAATCTTTTTATATTTATTTATTTCAGGTTTGCACTTTTGAACATAAACTTAATGAATGGAGACTTCATTAACTCCAGTAAGAGGAATTAACCTAAAAGGCAAATATATGTCAGGCATGTTTATTTTCAGAAATGAACAAACTAATTATGAATGGAGAAAACATGTTTTAGGCTTATCTTTGGCATGCAACACTGTATTTTACATCAAGTACACCTATCAGGGCCCTACTGAAAAATCAATGGTAAAACAGTAACCTTTTTCAAAGGTTTCTCATTACATGTGGTATCACTAGTAGCCAGGTACTGCTGAAATATTTTGTCCTGTACAGACAATCTGAGTCTGAGTTAGGAAGAGGAAAACTTAAGTAGAGCATCCTTCTAGCCACACCAGCATTTCTCTCTACCATATAACTTCTAAAGATCTAAAGCAAGCAGTGAACTTGTGAAACTAGACAGGGATATGGGATGTTCGGACCAGCCCAAACACCCATGCCATGTGATATTTGGCAGGTCAAAACTGCAGGGCAGTCTGAAGGAGTAGGTGTAGGGATATGAATCTGTTGTACATTATATCATTATATAGAAGGTTTGCTGTCTTGATTACAATGACGTAACATGATTCAGATGCTGGAATTTGAAATTATGCAAATCCAACCTTCAAAATAGATGTGTATTCCTCTAACAACAGAGGTAAAGACCAAAAGATCATACCAGAGTTAAGTGGTAGGCTAATATTCACTCAGAGTCCTAAATATGAGATTAGGTATCTTCTGCTAATATCATTAATTCAACCTCTGAAGGAAAAATAAATGTAATGATTATGTGCGGAGATTCTTTTCCATTAATTTATGATTATACATATATATACACATATTCATTATAAGTGATATGTAGAGGAGAAAAAGATGACACTGCACAAAGTTTTGAATCTATTTTCCTAATATCATCTTTTCAGATATGAACCACAATTATGAACTAGGTTTTTGTGAATGCTGGATCCTAATAAATAAAAAGGTGAATTTCTCTCACTAAGACCTTACAATCAATGTACAAGACAAGAATAAGAAGATGAGTACATATATACAGTTTGAACTTTACTAAAAAATGAGAGAGTACTGGTCAGCAATCAATGCAGTGATAGCATCTTATCTGTATCTTTCCATTAAGAATAATAGTAGTAAATAGTTTAAAGAGATGATTTGAAGCAATAAAATTAACTGGCATTTATTTTTACAGTTATTTTTTTTCCAGACCTGGGGGATAGCCATGGAAAAACATATATTCCATGTTGTAGATCTGTAGAAGATGATTTTTGAGATAAGATAAAGTTATTTTAGTTATCAACATATGCCTTCCCCAAATTAGATTCTTAAGTAATCTACTTCATAGGACTTTGTAACTAATATTAGCTAAATATCAATAGTTACATCTCACAAAGAAGCTCTACTTGAATAACAGATGCTAAGCAAAATAAATGAAAAAAAGAAAAAATTCAGAACTGGCCCTTCGGTTTTTCATTCAAGCTGCTATTACACACAGAGTTTTGCATAATTTGTAATTAACAGTACAACCAGTCCTTCTAATAATCAAAACTTCTTTCAAAACAGCAAAAAGAATGGGAAAACAGTGTTTAGACCATAAATATAGCTTTGAGATTGTCACTGAAAATAGCTATTTCTATGTTTGTACTGCATTATCAAAGTAATTGCTTATACTGCTATAAATATTAAAAATGTGTGCCACAGTTAAATATGTTAGTAAAAGACTTCACAGTCATATATAATATTAGGTATATGCTGTAGCAGATAATGCTAATCTTCTTAGGCACTTTTCCTGAACTTCTGTGAATAAGTCCAATTTTGTTCACAAATTAACAATAGCAAAGTGTCTTAAAAATGTCACTTTTTGTACTTACCCTTTAATCTAACATAAGTATTCATGATTAATTTAACTGATATTTAATTACATTTGCCACCTGTAATAAAAAAAAAAAAAAAAAATCTAAGTTTTTCTTCTTTGAAAATTGCTGATACTGGTATAAGATGAAAAGATTTAAATAACTATGCCAGACATGCTATGTTTGTTACTTAAGTAATATTTTCTGGCCTTGTTTTTATTAGTCTAGGTTATGCCAGATCCTAAATTGTCTGGCTTAAATAATTTCTAATGCTATTCATTTTCTATAATGAGAATGAGGTTTCATACACTATTCTGCAGGCAATATAATAATTGAAAAAGCAATAGCCAAATCTGTCATCTTAACTGAAAAGGGAGATTTTCTGCTTCTGTCAATGAGACCTGCATAGACTTATTCAGAAATAGATTCACTGATCTTACTTCCTGCTGTAGTCATTATGGGTATATAAGCTAGAATTTTAAAGCATGTGCTCCTTACATCAATGGTACATTTAAGATTTTTGAAAGTCAGAAAAATCAACTAGATCTAGTTTTATTTAGGGACTTCAAAATTAATTATATATAGCAAATAAAATGCAATAAAATGACTGATGAGACAAATGCTATATATCCTCATGTATCCTCATGTATGTGGTTATTTCTTTATTCTCATATCTTTTAATCAGAAAATTCTAGAGTCAGGTGAATTAAATCAATAGGTATTTTAAAGTGTACTTAAACCGGAATCTTTCATTCAGGATTTCAGATATCTTGACAGATGTATCTAAACAAACAAACAAAAAAAGTAGTAGCCTGTGGACATTAAGCACTATTATTTGCAGAAATCCTAATTATTAGCATTTTATAGTTAAGGTAAGTTGAAATCCTAACTTTCACACTGTTTGAAACTCTGATAATGGTTATTTTTGATAACACAGAGCAAAGCTGCTCTATCCTTTTGTTTAAAGCTCTCTATTAGCCATGCGTTTAAACATAACATATAAAAATTCCAGTAAAGAAATAGCAAGTTATGACTGAGTCAGCGATGGAATGGAAAAAAAGTTATATCCATATCTACAAAATAACTCCTAATTGTACCAAGCAACAATTTCATCCAACTCATGGACTGTTTACCTTACAGTTGCTGGTACACTTCCCTAAAATTTAGAGGTCAAAACTAAAACTGCAGTTTGCCCAAAGAAAGCTGAGATTTTAAACAAATGGGGTAAATTTTTACCCATATCTTTTACCCGAAATGTTTTTAGGTAAAAGAGAGATGAGAACTTTGGGTCCTTTGCATGTGAACATAGGCCAGGAGATTATTGAATAGGTGAAAATTCTCAGTAAAATTGATGCTTCCCCTTTGACTCCCTAGAAAAGTATTCATCTGAAACTATTACAAAATTATTTTAATAATAACAAATAATAATAAAAGAAAATATTTTAATAATTTAATTTTAATAATAAGGCCTCATCCTTTAAAATAATCCTAAAATTACCATCATCGTGATTAAAGAAAGAAATAATACTCCAAGGAAAAAAAAAAAAAAAAAAAAAACACCCAGCTCTGAAAATCAGGAAAATAAATGCAAATTTGGCCAGTGTCTATTTTTTTTTTCAGAGTTTAGCCATTTTCTTTCTCTCTGGGAAGAAAACTACTTGTTCCCACTTGTTTCAAAGCTTAGGTCATCATCCTCCTCTGACTATAAATTTTGACTTACACTAAGCCAAATATTGTAACAGCACACCATGCCATAAAGAAAGTAGAAAATGTTCTTGATGCAGAAACTATGGGCTATCATGCCAGTTTCCACAGTTTGCTCTCTCACTGGCTATGCCACAGGGGAGAAATGAATGCCAAGCTAGGGACATGAATATCTTTGGCTCAGGTTGTTGTATACTCTCTAGGCTCATGAGGGAAGCTGTGTTCCCAGGACTCAAGTCCCAAGACTCCCAAACTCTGTTGGAGTCTATATTTACATTGAAATTGGTCATAAAAAAAGGCATATACATTTTCAAAATTGAAACAGCCACTTCTGTGAACCTGAGAGATTTTACTTTGGACTATTTCTAGTTGGTCCCTTGAATGGGATCCCTATCAGCAGCTGGAGTAACTTCAGTGTGCTCCTGGAGAGCATCTCTGTGTTTAGTTACATTCAAAAGAACCCCAGTTAGAGTAAGCTGAAAGTAGTCCATGATGTTAATCAAAGTGCTGTAAGTAAAAATGATCAGGGGATATACTTCAGAAGCACAGTTCTCAACAAAACTAAAACACTAGCGTGCACCCTTGAGTCTCCCCAGGAGACAGCACATCCCTTAAAAGCAGCAAATCTTTAAAGACACTTCATTGTTCCTTATGTAACATCACAGACTGCTTCATAAGTTCTCAGCTGTGTCAGTGATGCTCCACGAGTTTGACTGTGAGCAGACGCAAACCTACTGAGTTCTGAGACAGAGACACAGACTGTCTTTGAACAGAAGCCATATAGGTGTTACATTTCTGTTGCACTGAAGTTGATTTATATCATGCCCAGGCTCTGCCCAGCAGAGTTCTCATCATGCCAAAACTAATCACATAGATTTTGTTTCAGCAGTACTATACGTGCTTACTGCCAGCTCTTAATATTATTCTAAGATGAGGACAATGATAACGATGCAAAAATGTGCAACACTTAACAGATATAAATTTTATATGCCCATATGTCATAGGATACAAAATTACATGCTTTTGCAATATATCACTGTAAACAGCAGCCATAGGAGTATTCAACAAAGGGAAACTATCCAAAAATAACCAAACACCCTTCCTCCACAGGAAAAGCCTCCATCAGTTACTATAAAGATTTGACCAGAATTTGTCAATTCCAAGATCATCAAGACCACTTTTTAATGCAAATTTTTGGACATCTGAAGAAAATCACTCATCTCTAGTAAAAATGAAAGCTAAGAAAAATGGTCAATAAAAGCAGATTCAGCTAGTATATAGTTCATGCTTTTGCTGCATGCTTCTTATACGCATTGAAGCAATGTAATAATTAAAGGAAATGCTTTCTTTACAAATGATGGTGGGTTGGACCCTGTCTGCCTCCTCCTGCCACGCTGGGGCTGGGGCTGCCTGGGTTCATGGCCAAGGCAATGCACCTGATGGCCTTGACAAGAGGCTGCCCTGCAGCTCTGCAGTGGTCCCAGCTCCAGCCCGTCTAGAGCTACTCTTCCTAGCTGGGATGCTCTGGACTACAGCCCCCCAGGCCCTTGCCTGCGCTATAGTTTCAACAGCACCATGGCCTTCAGGAAGGTTTACTACATAATCTGCCCTAAAAAATCTCTGAGGTAGGACAACTTTCCTCTAATCAAGATCTCCATGAAGAGATTACCAGACAGTAAGTGAATTAAGTGTATCTGGCTTTTACTGAAAAAGAAGAAAAAGGATTAGAAGGTGATTTTCAGCAAAGATCTGAACCCTGTTTTATCTTTTAATATTTATCTGAACCTGCTTGCTTTTCATATCCCTCACATTGACTTGAACCCTGTTGAAAATTCACAGATTACCACTAAGCTTTAAGTGATATTAGCAGCTCTGCTGGTTACCTACCTAATCACTCACAGTGACCCATGATCGAAGACGTGGTGCTCCATCCATTTCAATGGCTGTGGCATGACATTGCTGTCAGAAACCACACAATTTCCAGCATCAGCAGCAGTAAAGGTATATAAAGCTGCAACATTTTGCTTTATTTATTTATTTTTATGGACTCTGAGGAATCATGCAAAAAAACCCCACAGAAATAACATCATTTTTTTTCCTCTAAAAGGAGCACTGCCATTACAACACAGTAATTGAGTAGATACAGAAATTTAGGAAAGATAAACCTTTATTATCAAAATATAGGCATGCTCTATCAGGAAAGTAAAGGGTGCATTTTTAAAAGAGTTTAGAAATACATCAAAAGTCATGTCATATTATTCAATTTGTAGTGTAAGTGGAATTAAAATGTATTTGTTAATTCTTAGTAAGAGATTATCTGTTTTGTGATAGGTATCTTATATATATGTAATCTTGCTTATTCTTTAATTGCTACTGCACACTCAGAAGGTAATTGATAATTTATATGGCATTATATCAAAGTAATTCAGTTTGATAGCAAAAGTATTCCACAATTCCTATTGAATCCTTATGTAAAGAGCCTTGAAACTTAAGCAATTGTATAAAAGCATTTATAAACTGCTTTCCTTATCATGTGTTCTTTGGAAGCTGTTTTAACTCATGTTCATGAATGAGATAAAAATGCTTCTCTTGCATAGTGGTCAGAAAGAGAAAGAAATTTTAACCTGGCAAAGGCATCTATAACATGCTAAAGTGACCCCTAATTTGAAGAATAATTCTCTTTTCACGGGCTCCAGCCTGGAAATAGGGTGAGAATCTCATGGGAGAGAAAGATAAAAGGGAAGGAAAACTGAGTATTCTCTGACAGTTTAACCTCCACTCACTACCTCCTCTTCCCCACCCCCATATATGGTTTATTTTGCTTTTGAAATTTTGTATTATTGTGACTGCTCCTCATTTCATGGTAAGAATACTGTGTGCCTGAAAGTCTATAGGACATAACAAACAGCACAGCAGTATACCCAGCAGGTCCATTTCATTTCATATATCATTCACAGTTTGCTGCTGAGATTCTAAAGCTGTCCATAACTTTGTCATAATCCTAGAAGGACAAGAGGTTTTAATTGTTTTCTAATCTTAGGGAAGTTCTTAAGCTTTTTGACACCCCTCCCTCCTCACACCCCAAAGATTTTTTTTTTTTTTTTAATTTTATATTCTCATAAGAAAAGGAATTGAGATGCAAGTCTATAGCTAGGGATGTACTCAAATTCAAATTTTACCAGTTTTCAGAAAGTTATCACTGGGAGTATGCCTTAGTACTATAGTTGTGGTTTAGGTTTAAGAATCAGATTTCAAGGGGTAAGCCTGAAACTACACATAAATGCCAGTATAATCAATCTGTGGTTTTCTTGAAAGCACAATCCTATCAAAATATAATCCTATATCCTCAGGATATTATGAATTTAAATTTGGAAAGGCTTCTTTTTTTTTTTTTTCTGGATCATATAAAAAGCTTTTATGTTTATGTTGTTCTTTTGTTACTAATGGATCCTAGTAAACAACTTTTATTGAACTAGACTTTCCAGAAAAGAGATGAAGTAAAGATTTCAAAAGTCTATTGATTTTATTTATTGCTTTGTAGTAATAAATTCTGTCTAGCTTGTTAAATGTGTGTACATCAAGAACTCATACGAAAATGTCTGTTTGCCAAAGAAAGCCAACATTTTTAAAACTGGACTTCTGTCCCTTTACATTTAAGAAGATTATAAAAATTAAACATCCATTCCTTAAAATCACAGTTAATGAATTTCTTAATTCCTCTTTCAGTGACTGCTGCTTATGCTATTATTTTGTTCCAAAGATATAATTATAAACCAGAATTTAAAGTCAGGATAAGGAAAAAGAGTGTATGAATTTCTGTGGTAAATACACAGCTCTTGCTCTGTCCTAGAACTGGGAAAGAAGTGCAAATGCTGCTCACATTCATTTAAAAAGAGATGAGTAGAAAAGACTGTTAAACTACAAATTTCTGCATTGATTGAAAAAAAATAAGATTTCTTTTTTTCTTTCTTCTCACTTGAAAAACAGAACTAGTTTCAGTTTTCATTCACTAATATTTTCTATAAATTTAAAATATGGTAATCATAGAAAAATAAATTGAAAATGTTAGCAGATTTAGCATTTACTTTCATATATTTTATGCATATATCTATGAATATGAATATATATATATGGGTGTGTGCACTTATAGATGCACACAATTTGTATGTAGAATTACTAAATAGGCTATACAGAAATTTAACTCTTCAAGTATTTCAGCTAATATATCTAGCAGTTTTCAGTTAATTCCGATTTGTTAATTTTGCATTTTACAAGGATAGCTTAAGTAGGACTGCATTTCACCATGAAACAATATCTTTTTAAAACTACTTACTCATTTCTTGCCAGCTTGTATGGAATGTTTTGCAACAATCCACATTTGTAGACATCTAGAGACAACATCTTCTTCCAGGATGCATTTCTGATATGGATAGAAAAAACAGAATATGAACGTTAGGGGGGTTCCATGGAGTTCATGGCTCTACAGTCCTTATTTTATGTGTGTGAATTTGAAATTGAGGATTTGCAAAACACAACAGCAACAACAACAAAAAAAAAGATCCTAATTCCCAGTGATAAATGACAAGACATGATCTGGACATTTTAGAGAAAACTGCAGGTTTTCTCTGGATTAGATAAGAATGTCACTAGAACTCAGAAAGCATTTGCAAGTAATTCATGTCTCAATGGAAAGAAACTATGTTTTCTGCTGGAGTAAGCTTTCACTGTCAAATAAGAGAACAGGCCAAATAGATAAGATAGCCATATTCCTTGTACTTTATGAAATAGTGGCAACTGGAGGCATAAATACAGTGTAGCTGGATTTAAAAGAGGGACTAGTCTTTCAGAATATGAACTTCTAATCTAGTTCTAAACTTCTAATCTAACAATCAATATCACCTGAGCTCAGGTTGTGAAACTCTTTATTCCCAGCCTATCCCCTTCCTGGAAATTCTTTTCTATGACATGTTTCTTATTGCCTAATCCATTTATCTTTAGCGATATGCAGTCCATCCAACTGAGTCAAATGCCCTGTGCAGCCAAGACAACAGCAGTAGAAAGCACAGCTCTGAAGCTAGTCTAAAGTAGGTAAATCAAGTAGTGCACCATCCTGTCCCTACTGAAGCCACTAGGATATTTAAAAGCTCATCACCTGGCAAAATACCCTTTTGCTAAGCACAAACACGGCCTTGAGAACGACACATTATCACTCTATTTGCTCTGTTGCAAATAGCGTCATTTAACCTTTGCAAAATAACTGTGTTTGATCTAGGTAAGAGAAAACATGTTCAGATGAACTTCCAAGTAGAAATTCCATATGAAGGATAAAAGATACAGAAAGCTCTAAGGCTTCAGGAAAAAGTAGTCTTTATTATCTTCATTTTGCTATAATATTTGCTAGAAATAGTTAACATTGCTAAGATATCAGCATATTTATAATATTTTCTGCTAAATGTATATGTTAAGGTATTCAGGCAGATGACTAGGCTTTCACCTGAGGTTTCGATAACTGAACAGACTGTGAGAAACTTCAGGACATGACATGAGAAATTGCTGAACACAACAAATAACGTGAGAAGAAGCTGGCAAAAATTGCAGGTAGTATCATGAGGGAATCTACAGATGATTAAGGGAGAGTTGGGGGAGACAGTTGAACTTCACAGGAGCTGAATGCAAGGATTTTTGGCAGCCAGGCAGCAGCATAGATTAGGTGTTGACTTGTTGAAAAGCTGCTCCACTGAGAGGGATTTGGTAGTCCTCATTGACAACAAGTTAACCATGAGTCAGCAATGTGCCCGCCTGGCCAAAGTGCTCTGTGTGTCCCTGCTGGAGCATGAGGGTTGGTCTAGATGATCTCTAGAGGTCCTTCTCAACCTTAACGATTCTCTGATTCTGCGATTCTGTATTTATATATAAACATATGCACTATATATATATATAATTAACTGCTTATATATATTATATCCATGTATATACACATAAATAATATATTACATATATACATATGTAAAATGTATACATATATATGTATTATGTATGCATATATATGTAATTAACTGTTTCTTTTAACATTTTTCTTTATTTCAGAAGTAAGCTGGTCATCCACAGCTTTGATATTGGAATATGTCTTGTAGGATCCTCCTGTTAAGGACAGTTTTTGTACTCTGTAATCACAGCTGTGAGATAGCCATGGGATAAGTATCCTGTAACTCTTCAGAAAATGAATTTGTTGACATTCAAAAATGTCTGTTTATCACAGCAGTAGAAAATTCATCAGCAGTAGTTTCTGATAGAGAATATAATAGCAATGCTTGGTTAATGATGCAAGGAAATAAAACAAACACATACAAGCACTCCACTTTATTGTGTTATTTTATAGCATACAGTTTCATTTATGGGACAATTTATCATTAAGCCATATGCTATAATTCATAATAATTTGTGGTGGTTTTGTTGATTTTGACATCCTGTGATCATTTTTCATCTGTATTAAAAAAGTAATGATTTCAAAAATCCAGGGATATTTGCAAACTCGTTTCAAAAATGCCCAAACCTGCCACTCGTATCCATGGGATTTCAAGACTAGATTCAACTCGAAGTTATATTTTAATTAATCTGGATATATTCTAGAATAATTGACAGCTATCATTGGCTCTCTTCAGCCTCTTCATTCGGAAACCTGGATTCTGAAAATTTCATGTAATAGTTTAAAGGAAACAGGTAACTCAATGACCATAAAAATTTCACTTTGTCTCTGAGAAGAAGAAAAAAAAGTCCCTCAGATTCTCATAAGTAACTCAGCATCTTTGTGATCCCCAGCAATTTTCTATTAAATAGTAATTCAAGAAGTACAATGTTAAAAACGACTTCTGTTTTGTGCCTATACTTCGATTCTGCATGTCTTTCAGAAAGATGCACTCAACTGTAACTTTATTTGCAAAATTTTTCTCAGCCCTATTCATGGAAGAAAAATATGTCTGCATATGAAAAATCATACATGTACTCAAGCATGTATATGTATTTTTCCTTATGAACACTTGAGTAGTGAATTTTGATCAAATGAACAAGATAAAAGCAAATTCAAATCACAGGAGAATGTCATGTATTCAGATCATATATCTGGCAATTTATATTATGAAGTTACTTGTTTTATTAAAGGAGAGAATAGGATGATTCAGCCTTTCAGTCCTGTACTATGAGTCTCATCAGCACTGTTCAGAGAGATCTCCCTTCCTCTTTGTCTTCTTTTAATTTTTGAGAGTCTGCATTCTGAATCCAGCTTTGAGAAAGGAGATTAGGTCTTTTCTTCTACTAGCAAAAGGCATCAAGAGAACAGAGCTTCAATTTGGCAAGTGTTCAAAAGTTTCAAGCTTTAAAAATGCTTGGATTAATAGGCCAACAATCAAACAAGTTTTACAGTCCAATGAGAAAACAAGTGCAGAAATGGATAATCAGCATGGGGTAGTACCAAAGATCTGCAGTTGATTTGAAGCATATGTAATATTTGCTCAGAGAGAATTTGGCATTCTTGGAGACTCCCAGATGACATTTGGTGAATATTTTATGTATCAATTGCTTTTTTACAGCTGCATAACCAAACTCACACTAGTATAATTACTGCCATGCCTCAAATCTAAAAATTCTACTTACCTTAATCTGGTCAAAAAGATAGATTAAAAGGTCATGTGTAAAGGCTTGTGTAACACATTGAATTTGAACCAGGATAGATAAAGAAGTATAGATACAGGAGTAAAAATATTCTTCCTAAAACCATAAAGAAAAATTTTGCAACTACAAAATCCTCTGTAGATTATTAGACAAAGTGAGTTTGGGGATGTAAGAGATCAGAAGTATGATTTCTAGAAAGTGATATTTACTGTAGGCAACTTTTCATTGGAAATTCCTAAGAAATAGAGCTGTTTTGGACCTGGACTGCAAGAAAGCAGGAGTGTGAATAGAGATAGTGTGGAAGCACAGTATTTCTTTGAAATTGTACCTGTGTTCTTAAAAAAAAAAGATTAGTATTGTCAAATCTGGAGGTAAGACCAATGTCTCTTTGATATTGTTAGCAAGATGAATTTTTGAAATGAATTCATATTTGCTTTTGAATAAATCATTTCACCTCTTATCATCAGTAGCACCATGGTTTGTTCATATTAATTAATTATTTGGAAAGTACTTTAAAAGTATAAAATAAGTTCCATCATATTATTACTAATTTTCATTATTTTATATATATATATTTTTGGTAGTGCAGACACTTGCTCTAATAAAAATGATTATTTTAATTATTTAAGAAAATACTGTGAAATAGAAGTATTTTATTAGGATTACACCCACACACAAACCTCTTCTAGGCAATAGATTAGTGATGCTATGAATTACGTTAACACTTTGAAGTGAGACAATTTTTGCTCCAAATGCCAGTTAGAGAGTAATATGTATACACTAAGAAATGCTGCCCAGGGCATTTCCTGGGGATTAATGAACTAATCGCCATTTGGAGAGTTAGTTGCTTGAGGCAAAGCTGCTCATTAATTCAGAGTTGTGGGTGTTACATGATTTGGGAATTTTTAATTCAGCCACAGAGTAAACTCTTGCAATTTTCCCTAGGAGCATTTTCATTTTTCCACTGTGCCAGAAGCATATTAAGTTTGAATGGGTGGTACTCCTATATTTGATATTCATATAATATTTATAGCTAGTGCAGTAGTATCAGGTTTTTATTTTAATTCTTAATATTCTACAAGAAATTGTATTGTTAATATACTATATTCCCACTATTTCCCTGCCAAAACTTTTCTAAAACATTATATAATATCAAGATAAAAGCATTATACTGAATCCTGAGAGCAACATAACAAGTCCAAATAGAGTGTATTCCAGGGCAAAAAAGCAGAGCTTATCTGAGGAGATGCCAAAGGATTAACAATTCCATTGGTTAGTTCAACAAAACTGGAGTCCAGTTGCTGAAACCCAAATGTATGTGACAGCACATTTCCAGTATAGGAGAACGTTTTGCTTAGCTATTCAGAAGCTTAGGTAACACAGGATATAACACTCAGCAGGAGGTAGCCAAAATCATAATTTACAATCGCATCTCTAACGTGCCAAATTCTTCTGTTTCAGGAAAGCTACAAGAAATCACATTGAATGAGATCAGATTTATTTATCTTCCAAAAGAAAACTATGGAATAAATAGAAAGCAATAATAGTTCTGTTTTTTGTTATATATAATAAAAGTTCTATATCTACACTGATAGATGTGTTTCTCTTATAAAAACAATAGCAGTCAAATAATATTTATCTAAAAATAGCTAAATTAAATTAGCTAAAATTAAAATAAAATTTTCTTAGGATGCCAAGTTTTTGTCAGTAAGTTTTAAGTGTCCGCTCTGCACCATTACAACAGTAAGAAAAATTCAGTCTCTGTAAATCTTGGCTTTCAGTGGGAATATGTGTTTATGTCCCACTCATTGATCAATATTTCTAAAAAGTTTGGAGATTCATAATGTCTTACAGTAATATCATAAGCAATTCCAGTGAAGCGCTAGTGGTTAGTCTCCTCTGGATACATGTGAGTATAAGTTTTAGAAGAAAATAAAAGCGAAATTTCTTTCACGCAGATTCTTGCTGATAAATTTCTGTAGCAGATAAATTAACACCTAGCTACTTCATTATCATGCTCAGCTTCACAGTTCTAACTAGAAGGTTGTTTTGAACAAAAAGTGAACCAAAACAAACAAGTAAAAGAAAGAAACAAACAAAAAAATTATCAGGTTCTTTGAGAAAGTATACCTTTAAAAAAAAACAAAACTCTCTGTAACTGTTAAGTGTAATCATTGAACTGTTACAGAAGCATATGCCAACTTCTTTACAGATGTTTTGCCAGTTTCATATCCTGAATACTTTGAATCATGAAGCAAATCTTGAATCTTTCAAAACAGTCTTGAAAATGAACAAAAAATATCTTGTTTACAATAGAGTATTGCTAAAGAGAATCTCCACAGACCCACAGCCTACTGCATGATTTGAAGACCAGACCATCTGTATCTGACTAGGTGGTGAACAACCAGTTATGCAAAAAACACTTGCCAAGAGAGGCAGATAGCAAACATCCTCTGCCGGGTGTAGCTTTTAATTATGTTTGATCTGAGTACAATGGGAGTGCTGAAATCACATTTCTTAATTCTTGCCTCTGGCCTTTTCCCTTGCTATTCAATGGTCTACTCAGAGAACATAACACACCTGGACATCTTCTTAAGCAAGAACAGGAAATAGTGTGCAAGCAATAAACTTTCTTAATTTTGTGAGGGAAGTAGAAATCTAAATTGAGATTACCTCTCCAAAAGGTATGATTTAGCAGAACAATAATCTGGTTAGGACAAGGAGACTGTCATTAGCAAATGTTCCCTATGTTTATCTGGAATATTTTTATAAGACACTTTGAGTAATGAGCCATTCGAGTCTTTAATTCAAATTTCTGTCAAACAGACTTAGTGCTACTGGGGTGTTCAGAAAATTTGAAAACAAAACAGTTTGCATTACATTGGAAAAGTTTTGTAGAGTTTGAAATTAAAACCCAGCTGATAATAAGCAAACACACAAGCGTTTCACTGTACGTTTCTCTGATTCATCCTGTAAAATTACATGTAAAGATAGCGACTCTCTGGAAAGCATGTATTAGATAAGTTATTCATAGCAATAGAATAATATAAACCCACCAGGATCAACCACCAGCTGAGTTGGTGGTGTATGGTCAAAACCCTCTTTTATTAATGTGGAACTAGTTAAAGGTTCAGAGATGAGAGTGGGGGATGGACACTTACTACTTTTCCTTCAGATTAGATTAAATGAAATCCTGCATTCCTTATTCATTTACTTGATGAACAGTTACTCCCCTATTTTTTTTCTAAAACAAAAAGAAATCTTAAGATGTTGTTTGCTTGCTTTGTCATGAGATTAGTCATAATGTCCATTTGACCTTGGATTGATATTGCTTAGTATGTGATTGACTTAATTAGACCCTGCCTACCCCTCTCCAAAAATGGATAAACCAATATCCCATAAGCATTTAAATATCATTCTATCAGTATAATCACTCAGATGGTTCACCTCAGCACAAAAGTGTTATTTTATTCAACGTCAAGCTCCTTTACTAGTCCAATTCTGCAAAAAGAGTGTTTACTTAGGGTGTTAAAACAATTTCAGGTTATGCTGTAAGGAAAAAAAAAAATAGATCCTAAGCATAGATGACCTTATGAGGAAAGTATGTGCATGATAATTTCACTCCCATTAATCACATATAGCAATGTGTCAATAAACTGTGGAGGGGAATAATGAAATAGGGACAGGGCAGGTGTGGAGTCCACATCAGGACAGTAATCAGAGTTCAGTTAAAAAACACTGGAATTAATAAGACTTTCACTTCACTGGGCATTAGTTTCCCCTTTTCCAGGCCATTCTTCCACAATATAGTAATTTTTAAAATAACAGTAGTAAGAGACTAGTAGCGACTCTTGTGTAGCCCAAAGTCAGACATCCAATTAGACACACTTTTATAGGTAAAAGCACAAAAATTACTAAAAGGATGGTAGAAGGAAAAAGAATTGCCTTTAAGGAGGAGATGTGTTATGAGGCAGAAATTAACAGCTGAAACATGGACAATCATGTTTTAAACTATACAATGAGGACATTGCTAATAGTGCTACTGCTAGTCGTAGTATTCTTAAATCCCATGATTTGAATTTTATTATTATTATGACTTGTAATGACAATGATAAATTTATTATTGACGGCATTTTAGAATTTCTGGAACCTCTCTGGAACATCTTCATCACAGCTAATCTCATGACTGTGTAACTGGCTTTACTTGAGTTAAGATTAGCGGTTGCGCTGCACTGGAGTTTTAGCTGTCTTTGGAGATGTGTGCCTGCAAATACTTTAGCGGAGATTTTCAGCACCATTCAGAAAATAAGGTTATGCAGTATTGGTACCTGCGGAGTGCTGAGTGCCTCTGAAATTATATTCCTAGTTCTAGGTTCTGACAATCTAGCTCTGAGGCTTTTTTTTTTTTTTTTTTCCCTTCTCCCCTTTATCTGGCTCATGCAACAAAGATATTGCTATAACTACTACGGGTCTGTTGTAAAACACACTTCATAGTTTGAGGAAAGGTCAGGGAAGAGGTATTTCCTCTGCTTCAGCAAGATGCTTCAGAATCTAGAGAAATGTTTGCCTGAAAGCTTCTTCTGCTTCCCTTTTATTTTCAACTTTTCTCTTCACTGTGGGAAGATGTGTCTGGCTGTGGACATAAGGATTATCTTCTGAGGATGTAAACTTCCTAACTGACTTTGATGAACATTGCTTATTTTGCTGTTGCTTAATCTAAGCAACACAGTTCATAAAGAAAGAACCTGAGTATGCTGTTCTCTTTTGCTTTTCAACAACATCAACAAAAATGTTCAGAATAAAATGATGAATTTCTGATTGCACTTTAACAGTTTTAGTGAAAACATTTTTTTTTCCAGCTATTTGAAATTGTCTTGCATTCTGGTAGCTTCTGGTCTTTTGTTTTACTTGATAACGATTAAGCTATTTATGAGAAAGTCATACACATATGACAACTAAGAAAGAAAAAATGGGATCTTGAAAGAAAATAATTAGGCAGAAATGAAACTTTTCATTGAAAATAGCTGTTGGACTAAATAAAACCTGCTTGTGCTCTCCACTATTCCGATGTACACAGTGAATCACCTGGGAAACTCTACACAAATTTACATTCCAAAAATTTGACATTTTTATGGTTACCTCCGATAAGTTAATTTAATACAATATACATAAAGAAAGTAGTCAATGAATTCTACAGTTCATATGTAATGAGGTAACCATTACATTACAAGATGAATAGAAAGTAACATAAAGAGAATAGATACAATACAAATAATCTTCAAAAGAGGTTTCCCAGTCATCCCGGAGTCATGGTACAGCACCAGTCAAATACCACTAAAATGTCATAGGTCATGGCCTTGACCATAAGCAGTAGACATGTTAAGTACATATGCACTTGTTTTCATGAAATATAAATAAAGATGAATACTTTCATTTTTCTGAGTGCACTTTAGGGGTGTGGAAGAATGGCCTGGAAAAGGGGAAACTTAGAGAAAACCTAGGGCCTAACAGAAGTTTTGGCATTACAGAAGCTTGCCTGGGGTGATACACATCCAGGATGGCAGATATGTGCGGAATCTACCTCGCCATGATTCCCTTGGCAACACAATCTGCCCTCCTAGCACACACTGATAAGAACAAAGGAAGAGTGGAGCAGAATGGAGCCTCCACAGTCAAACTTTGCTGGCTTCCCTGAAGAGGGGATAATCTGATGGTGCCCTGCAGATATGAGTGAAGAGAGAGGGTGGAGCGGAGTGAAGACACCGTGGCCAAACTCTGTTGTACTCCCTGCAGAGGTGATAGCCTGGTGGTACCACACAGCTGATGAGCCACATAGTGTGATGTCTGGTGCTAGGACAAAAATGGTGGCAGATCAGTCCCTTCTGATAAGCTTTGCTCAAACTTCTCCTCCTTCTAATCTCATCATAATGTGTGTTGACACAACCCCATCCCACTGAGCAAGCTCTCTAGAATTTCGGTTAATTTGGGAGACTTTTATAAATCAATGAATAACGAAAGCAAATATGACTAGAGTCACTCAAGCTCCACATGAATGTACAA
>JAWLRI010000923.1:6231903-6246768 GCA_034781795.1 Crypturellus tataupa | reverse complement strand
TCTGACAATAAATATAGTTTTCAAAGGGAAGGTTATTTTCCCCTCTGTCTCTGAGCCAGAGTCGGCTACGGACCACTCGTCCCAACTAGGGTCGGACCCGGGACCAGAGCTCTACTGGCTGGTCACTTCCGGTTCCCGGCTCCTTTTTGCCGGGCTCCGCCCCCGCCCCCCTCCCTTGCGGGCAGGTCGTTGCTGCCCTCCTGGGCTGTTCGCGCCCTCTCCACTCACCCTGCCTTTCACTTTCCTCCCCCCACTCACATTCCCGCCACAGGCATCTTTGCCCTGCCCTTCCCCTCTCCGCTCGCTGCCATACTGGGGTGCGTAGGGGGGCGGTTTCGCCCAAACTTCCTCCGCCTCTATCTCCTCCTTGAATGACTCGGGGTCTGGGTACGGAGGGCACGTGCTGCCCTCATACAAATCGCCAGGCTTTACAGAACCGGCAGGATTTGGGGGGTGCGGATTCTGCACGGCTGTGCCGACTCCCATACCACTCTCTGCAGGGCCCGCACGACCCTGCAACAACAAACTACTAAGTAAACTACAACTGCAACTGCAAATATTGCAACCACGACTGCCAGAGTTAAGTCTCTGAATTTATAGTCAATCCCCCACTGACTATATAACCCTAACATGACCTTCACAAGGGACTCCATCCTCCTTGTTGGTCCGGGAGCGTCCTCCCCGCCGGGTTGGTCTTGCCGCTCCGGCCGCTGTTCACCTGTCCAGGCGATTCCCGGATTTCGGCACCACTTGTTGCCGCCTGCACGGCGTGGCGACCTGGTTCAGGAACGGCTCGTTGGCCAATCACAGGCAGCTCGGGTCATCTGCTCGCAAACACCAATGTGGTGGACGGCAAATGGCGTTTATTAACACATGGCAATGCCTTATATAGCCAGGGTCACTTCCTCCCGCTTACGTAGCATTAGGGGAGGGGCACTATCTTCTTGTACAACGCAATATCTTCCGTTCGCCAAACCCTGCCTGCAACACCTTTTTTTTGGCAAAAACATATTTTTTTCTATGTAGGAATGGCTGATAGTTCAAGTATTAAAATATGCACCATCTTGGAACAGTGAAAAGATGTGCACAAGTAATTTCAGCGCATTCATGCAAAAATATATAGTTTCTCATAACTAAAATGATCAATATATTTATTATTATTATTATTATGCTAAGACCTGCTGTATTCTATTGTGACTATAAATGATAAAAATATCAGAGCTTTCTTTTAAAAGAAAACTCAAAGAATGTATCATTTTGGACTTCCAGGCATGTGATCGTTTGTTCACAACACTGATTTTACTTCATTAAGTTTCTTCAGCTCCTAGGCACACTGACTACAGCATTAATTACCATCTCATATTATAAAACTGCATTGTATTCATTATGACAATCTAATATATTAACATTCACTGCTTTTGTAACATAGATGGTTGATTTTTTTTATGGAGTGCTTTGTATATTACATTGACTTACTTTCATTATTGTATTGTTGACTAGAATTTCATCAGTGAAAACAAAAAGCACCATTCTGACTTTTAATAATAGTGCATATTTTATTATCTTAGTTATACCTTTTAACGTAAAAGGATGTTTTCAAGTGTATAAATTGTAGCTAGGTTTTAAAAATTATTGAGCACATCATTTCCCCATTTCTTTCAAAAACTATCCAGAAAGGAAAGTGGCTCTTTTCTGTTGTTTTCTCTTTAGGTACAATGTCTTAGATACAATTTGAATCGTACAACTGGTAAACCAACAAGGAAATGAGCAAGGGCAGCATTACCAACAACAACACCCTACTATACAAAGATGGAAATGAAGAGATATATTTCCAAATATATCCCTTCATTTATAGGAAATGGTTAAATTTCTCTTTACTGAATATGAGGATGCTCTGTGTAATTAATACATAAAAAAGCATTTAAACCTCCTACAGACCTATGTGGATAGTTAATAGCCATGCAAAGAAAGATAATCATATCTAGGCATCCAGGACAAATATAAAATAAAGGTTTGAGATGGCTCTATGATATCACAGATGTTTTCTTCCACAATACTTTTTCCTGAAGAGGTTTGATAGTGGTTTTTCTCATGGTCAGCAATTGCACTCTTGTTTAGGTTAGGAACACTGTAAATTAACATTCTAGAAATTCCCAGTCAGTACAATGCCATTATTGTTTTGTTTAAATATATGCCATCTTTTACATAGAAAGTCCCATTCTTCACAATTTTTTAATCCAAAATCATAAAGGTTATCTGATCTAACTGCACTTTCAAACAAGACTCCTTTCAGTAATCTCTGTGTCACTTTCCTAAGTGTACTGATATCTTTTTGAGAAAAACAAAATTGATTGATTGATTGAGCCGTCCATTAATATGTTTACCATAAATACCAGAAACTTGGTGAAGTGTTCCTTAGTATGCACACACACACCAAAAAAAAATATTTTTTTAAAGATTTAGGAGTCACATAAAAGATATGTGTGACTACAAATTCAAAAACAAAATTTGCAATGAGTTTTGGATCTTATTTATGCATTTCGATGCTGTGCTTTTTTTGGAGTGGGGGGGGATGGGGTGGGACAGGGACATCTGTGACATGGTAATATTTCTTACTATTCATAAATATTCTGCTGAGAAAGACTATCTAGATTATCATTTTATCAACACCATAACAATACATGTCAACACAGAATTAATCTGAGAAACCCAAGCAACAAGTCTCAAGTTTGGATGCTTCAGATACTAATAATATTGGAAAAGCTAAGTAAGGGATAAACCTATCATTTAGTGAGCTTAAAAGGCGCGCATCAGCATGTGTTATTTGTGACTGAGGAAGTGAATTAATATCTAAAACAAATCGATCTCTATGTCAGTTTCCATCTTTAATGTTATTTTTAGCAACTGGAGAAGTAAGAATGAATAATTTATAAGGATTAGTACAAAGGCTATGCTTGACACTATTTCCTTTTCATCCTAAAAATTTTCTTTTAAATCTGAATAATTCCTTCCAGTTCTATGGTGAGAAGGTTGGCTCTGTAATTCATTCCACTATGTTATTTGCTGTTCCTACTATGTAAAAAAGGAATTGTCTCTGGACAAACACTGCCCTGATGAGAAAACTTCAGTGGTTAAAATTTTCAGTTCTCAAGGAATATAGTAGCAATTTGTTATGAAAATCTTATGTATACACTAATAGAATTAAATTTTCCAGGCAGATAAAAAAACTGTATCATTTAAATGACAAACCTCATTCCTCTCAAAGGAAAGAGATTTCAGTAGTAAGAGAATCAAAACTGCGTCCTAGTAAAAATTAATAATTAGCAAGGCGTTTGAAAATGCTTTCAGATGCACATTCAGTTTTTAATTCAATATCTCATATTGAAAAAAAAAAAATCTCTTCCACAGTATTATCTTTAGCATGGCTACAACAGCAAATGAATTAGAATATACCAAAATACAGAAGACTGCTGTAACAGCAGCAGTCACATTGGCATCATCTCTGGGAGCAATAACAACAACAAAAAACCAGGATAGCATTCCTATGTTGACTACAAATTAAAATGCATGAAATATATGCACATTTTGTAGCATAGTTGGCCAAAGACAGATATTACAAACTTCCATCAAGAAACATAACATACAAATTGGTGGTCCTAATAATCTTCATTTCTGAAATTGTGTGAAGAAAGCAGTACAATTACAATTTACATGCTACTAGAAGCACTGAAAAATTGTTTTAACAATTTTCAAAAATTCAACAGATGCTTTGCCCTGTTCACATTTGCTTACAATAAAGCTGTAACAGTAGCAGCAATAACAACTTCTCATATTTTTTTTCTGTCCCAGGAAGAGCAGTCATATGAACAATGATCATAAGTCCCATTAAGTCAAGAATTTTTACAGTGTCTTCTTTCTTTTACCTATTTGCATAGCCCTGTCAGATTTTTCGTAGTTTTATAAAGATGACAGTCATCACAGAGAGTTTTCTTTTTCCCTTGAGCTGCCTATATTTTCACAACAGCTTTTGCAGGCTCATGAGGCACATGCAGTATCTCTGTGTTACATAAAATTTCTCCTTTCTTGCTCAAAATGTCACTTTTCATTACTTCCATAGTAAGCATTCTGATTAGAAAGAACCACAATCATGAAACAAGGTCTTGCTCTTCAGGTATAAGAATATATGTATTGTATGGAACTTGTGAAACATTTACATTATGATTATTTCATTTTATTAGATTTCTTTGTTTTTTTATTTATTTGTTTGAATTATTGATTTATTGTTGCTGTTGTTTTTCCCAAGCAGTGCAGAAATAACTAAAGATGCCAAATATTTGGGCTTAGTTTTGGGTTCTGAATCAAGCTGCTCTGGCTGCTGCACAAGAGACAGACATGGAGGTTTGTAAACTATTTTTTCTTACAAACTCTCACCTTTTCTGAAGTCAATGTTCAATATAACAGATTCTAGTCAGTGACAATTGAAATAGATTACATGTTCTGTAGATAGACTTACTTTAATTTGATTTAAATTAATACCTTAGATACGTTGGATCCAGATCATGAAAAGAGCTTCATATATAAGAGCTGATTTAGAAGGCGATGATTATTCAAAACACAGACACTTGGTATTTCTTTCAAAATGCAAAGTATAAAGTAGATATTAGGATGGTCTACAACAAATAATGACAGTAAAGGAGGTGGTAATAGATATACTATACAATAGTTTAATAAGTATTCTGGTGAAAAAAAAAAAAAAAAAGCAGTCCTAGAAAAAATATTGTTTGTGTATAACTGATAGGAACTGATATGAGCTAGTTGCTTCTTTTTCATCTGTGAAAGCATGCCCATTTATATCACTATTTGGCCGAGCTTCTTTCTATAATTTCTTCAGAAATCCTAGTTAACTAATCATCCACTTCAGGGGTTAAGCAAGAAGAATCTAAATAAATGATAGAAGAGATCATTAACTAACATAAACTAGTAAAGGTGTTTTGGTGAACGCTATATTATACTGATCTCCACCAAATGGGGTGCTTACCTATTATTTCCCAAATAATATGAATAGTGAGCACAGAGTACATGAGAACTGGGAGGTATTCAGGGAACCACAAAGTTGGTTAAGGAGATGAAGGTAATAATTAATGAAGAAAGATCAAATTGCAAAATTACATATATCCACAATAAATGTAATATGATAACTATATGCGTGTATTTAAATGTGATTAAAAAAGGAAATAAGTGTTTATGATTATACTGATTTACATTTAAGGAAATGTAAACTAAATTATATTTAAGGAAAACTGGGGATAGAAAAAGGACTGCTACTATGTTTGAGCAATGTCTGACATTTATAAGGAACTATGATTATGAGGATCTCCAGGCTGCAGTCTTACAGAAATAGCAGTAGCATGCATAGCACTAAAAGATACTCAGGGAAGTAAGAAATGAGCTGAGAACATTAATGCTTAGTTTCAGAAATAAAGCATATACAAATCCAATAGAGATTAAACACTATTTCTAATAATAATTAGAAACAGTATTGTTAATAAAACATGATATCTATTTACACTGCTTTGCTTTTATAATTGTAGAAATCATAGAGTCATAAAAAAGTCTCGGCTGGATGGGACTTCTGGACAACAGCTGGTCCAACCATCTGTTGAAAGCAAGGCCCTAGAGGATTCTTTTCAGGATCCTGTCAAGGTGAGTCTTGCATATTTCCAACACTTCCTCAGGCAGTTGTTTCCAGTGATTGACTGTTCTCATAGTAAAGATTTTTTTACCTCATACCTAGGCAGAATTCACCTGAGATAACTTGGGCCTTTTGCCTCCTGTCCTTCCTCATGCAGCAAGAGTTGTTCCATCTTTTCTGTAACTCTCTTTTAGGTACTAGGAGACTGAGCTTTAGGTGGAACCAGTTCCTTCCACTCTTCCCCATATGCGAAGTCCTTCACCTTTCTAATCACCTTGTGGCCCTCCTCTAAACCCTCTCAAATTTTCAATGTCTTGCTTGAAGTGTAAGGATCAAAAATGGACACAATATTCCAGGTGTAGCCTAAGTACTATCTAGATGGAACAGCTGAACACCCTTGATCTGCTGACTATATTCTTGCTCTTGCAGGCCAAGGCCTGGTTTACCTTTATTGCTGCAAGGCACCCTGCTGATTTCCATATAGCTGGCCATCCACCTGGACCCCGAAGTTATTCTAAGCATAGCTACACTTCAGCCAGTCAGACTTCTTTACCGATGTTTGGAGTTATTCCATTGAAAGTGCACAGCTTCCCACTTATCTTTGTTAAGCCCTTTGCAATTCTTGTTGACCCAGCATTTCAGCTTGCCAGTGCCTTTCTGCATGGTGGCTATTCCTTCAGACATACTCCTCCCAGTTTAGTGCCATCCACAAATCTGGTGAGATCACATTCAACTTTGTAATTCCATTTTTTTATAAAGATATTCAACAGTATCAGCACCTGTACTGACCACTGAGGAACTCCACTTTGACTGGTTGCTAATTTGATTTTTAGCTATTAACCACTAACTTTTGAGTCAAGGCAACACCGCTTAGTATCTAAAAGACAAGAAACAAGCTGTTCTTTCAAGGAAAAGAGCAGAAACTTCTCAGTAGTGCTCTATTTCTGCAGCCAATTAAATATTAAGAAATATTCTGACTGCATCACTCCAGCCACATTCATAACATGTTTTTTTAGCAACAATGGCTTTGTATGAATGCTATGCAGACACAAGACATGCTATCATACAAATTATGCATATCTTACAGCTACATTAAGCAACTGATGAAAATTATGTTAAATTATGTTAGACAGAAAAAACAAACTCTTGAAATATTCTGAAACCTTTTCCTTTGAGCCATAAATATATTTAGAGGAAAGACTCCTAGATATTTGCCTTTTTAAAGTCACAAAATTGTGTACCTATACATTGTTTGACATAAAATACACTGGGTTATTAAAAGGCTCATACTTTTCCTCTTCAGAAAGCCATGTGAGTTTTATGGGGAGTACATATACCACAGTTTTTCACTCAGTTTTACCACTTCAGAATGCAAAGCTGTTGATGAATGAATTTAATTAGTAAATACACTGTTGAAGGTTACATACCAGGAGAAAAAATATGCATTTTTAAAAGCAAAATCAGTTGTCTATATTGAAACACTTATTTGTTTATTTATTTATTTATTTATTTGCTACCAGTGGCTTCTTTATCAGGTCAGGATTCTTCCACATCCATTAAATAGAGATATTTTTCTAAATGTTGGTAGCATTTGTGAATAGAAGGCTGCCCCCCAAAAAATAAAGATTAGATTTATTTCTTCTGTACTCTCTTCTATTTTCTTTTCTTCTTCTTTTTTAACTGATCTAGGAATATACTGTTATGATTAGTATTTTTGCCTTTAAAATAATTAATGGCTTTGGAAAAGAAGACCTTATTCAGAAAGTCTTCATAGTAATGCCACTTTGTCTAAACCTTACCAGTTCAGGGAATTTATGTGAAAGGCTTTGTACTTTACTGTTTCTTGCATGATATTTAATAATTTCTATACATGAAAAGCAAGCTGATGTCAAACAAACTTGCATAAGGATTTCATTTTATATTCCATAAATATGAGCAGGGAGTTTTTATATTCCATGTATATAAACAATTACAATAAGGTGAAATAAAATAAAATTAACACAGAAAGAGAGAGAGAAAAAAAATAGAGAGAGAGAGAATGGAGAATTCTCTTTCCTTCTCCGCGCTATCTTGGCTATAAGTTTGAGGGAGAAAATTCTTTACTTTTGCTTATGCAAAATTAACAGCAAAGTTGGCTTGATCCATGATCTAATTTATTTTAAGTACAGAGAACAAATCCTGAAGGGAAGCTTTAAATTTGACTCATAGTGTAGCTCTGGTCTAATATAAGCCATATTTTACTCATAGAAGAATATTTCTCCTTTTAACAAGGCAGAGGTAAGTATAGCAGAAGTTTTAATGAGATTCTATAATTTGAATCAGGTAAAAATGCTCATTCCAGCATGTTATTCAGAAAAACAAACAAACAAACACAGAGCAAAAAAGCCTTCCCAAACACAGAAAAAAAGTGTGCCTGTGTCAATTTTGATGAAAGATCCACTTCAAGATATAGGTGGAATTTCCTTCTTTCTGGAAGTTGCTATCTCATTTCAGCATTTTGTTGCAGATTGTCTGTTAGCTTTTTATATATATATGCACATGCATATATATATATTATATATATATATATATATATGTTTTCACTTTAACATTTAATACACTATTTCATGTCAAGCCAGTATTGGCTACTACATCTACTATCATTCCAAGTAATGGTATGCTATATCACTAAAAATAGATAAATTTCTATTTTGATTTAAGTTCTGATAGATATTTCCTGTTTTCTGGATCGGTGCATCTACTCTTCCTTAATAATATAATGGTTTCACACCTGGATATTTTTAAAACAATGTTTACAGTCTTCATAAATGTATTATTTATTTACCCCATCTAGGTACATTCTGGAGATTAGAGAAAAGTTTTCATTAAATGAGGCCATGTAAATTATTTGACATCAAATGGATGGTTGCTTCAGAAAAATAAGCAAATGGTAGGAGGTATCACAACTGTGCCTTGACTAAGAATTGAGTACAGGGCAATCAGGTGTTTGGTATGATGAGCAGTGGCAGAGGACAATATGTCCAAAAAGCAAGCATATCAGTCCTCAGTGCAGGGAATGGATGAGCAGCCAGAGCAATACCTGAAATTGTTAAAAGGTGCGTCTGTCCAGCAGTGGCCTGCGTGGACAACTGGCTGTGGTATGAGCATGGCATGCGGCGCACAGAAGTGGGAAACTTTTCCCTTACACAGCCTGCCCCTCAGCTGGCCCACTGAAAATATTCACCTGAGGCATGTTGTACTGTTGGATGTTCTTTTTCTCCTGGCAGAGACAAATAGAGGATTCTGAGAAAGGCTCAGAAATCTGTGGGTTTTTTTTTTTTTCATTCCTTTTTTATGCAAAATGTATGGAATAACTGTAATAAATATTGGACTAATGGTTAGTAAGCATATAGTGTCAGTCCTGATACAGAACCCCAGACTGAGAGAAGATGCGTACATGCTTAGAATGATGACAATCACTTGCACAGAGCTATTAAATATGGAAAATAACATATTTGTTATGTAAATGAGTAAGGGCACATAACTTCATTAAGCTGGTCACCAAACATAGACAGTTAAATTATGCCTAAATTCAGGTCAGTCATATTGTTGTCTATCTGCTTAATATGAGTCTTTGATGTAGTAAAGCTTTGTTAACATTGTCTTATGAATTTAGGTATTCTATTCCAAAAGATTAGCTAGTCTAAGACTTTACAGAGTCTATTTAGCTAACAAAACACAGAACTATACAATGATAAAAATGATGGTGCCTGAAAGGTTTTGTGGAGAGAAGGAAAAGATAAGGATGACAAAGGTTCATAGGGAAAAAGAACATTCCTGAAAACAACCAGGAAACAAACCTAGCAAGTTATGATCTATTGAAAATTAAGCTCTCTAACTTTTACAATAAATATATAATCAGTAGGGGTGTTTTGATTCTATCACAACTAAATTGTTCTGGTTTGTTTGAAGATATGTCTGCATCTCTTACTTTGAATATTTGTGCTGCCATGTTAGACAGATACAGGTGAGAAAAATTATTTGTTCCTTGAAATGATTGTAAGCAGATATAATATACTTCAAATAAATGCATTTGATTACTTATCATTCAGAATATTAGATGATTTCTTTTAAACTTTCTAAAATTTAAAAGCTTGCAAATTTGTTTTAACTGAATGTGAATTTGCATTTTCTACTTAATAGTGGATAATGACAGATAATAATTTTAATATTATCGGTACTGAAAAATTTTAAATGCATGTTTATTCACTCAGATGTTCTTCAGTAGGCAAAAAATATAGAGTATTATCTATAGATTGAGTCTGATTCATTAAACTAGTTTCAGGACTAGTAGTGAAAAAAATACTTAATATTTGTTTTTAAGAAACCTATAAGAACAGTAAAATTAGAGAATACTGTGAAATATGTTGCTTCTTTAAATGTCATGGAAACTTTTGGTATGTAATATGAAAGCAGAGCTAACAAAATTAAAAAAACAACTTATGAGATAAGGAGAAAAATCAATTTTCTAAATTGTCCCCCCAAAAAAAAGAAAGAAAGAAAATGTGCTAGACCCAGTAGGCAATACTACAGATGGTACTGTACCCTGCAGAGGGGCTGATTTTTTGGAGCACAACAAAAAATGAATTTGTTCTTGGATTTAGTTCAGAAAAAGTCAGGAGAGCAATTTACTTCTGATGCAGTTCCAGTAAAAAGCTATTATGTTGATTGCTATAAAGATCATGAGTTTAAATATGTAACTTTAATTCCTGACTCATGATTTAGCTAACTCATTCACTGTGACAAAAATGTCCAAGATAGAGGCAAGAACGTTTTAAAGATCTACCTTCTAGCTTCCCACTTACATGTGCCAAATAGAGGAGGTGCAATAGAGCTCATATAGTCCAAAATTCCTTATAATGAGAGTGGGCTAGGACTCTGCCACTTGCAAGCAGACTGTCAAGCCCTATCTCATTTCATGGATACAACCAATGTTACCTCAGTTCCTTTAACACCTCATCTCCTGAAATCTCTCCTTGATATAGAGCCCTATTATTCATGCTGTCAGGGCTTGAGTTGCCACTGTTCTCAGTCTGGAGCAAATTTGCTCATTACCCAAGCCACAGAGAAAATTGGGAGTTGTATGCTTCCACTCCAAAGCCACATGGAATGGAGAAAGTACCACAAGCCAGGGCTCTCATGTAGCTGAAAGCAAACTAAAGGGTGGCACAAGAATACTTAAGAAAATCTTTATGCTGTTTTTAAATGTTTACAAACGAACACCAAGGACCATCCATGGTACCTGATCGCAAGCAACTGGACTTTTGTGGTGGACATGGGCAACAGGCAGCAAGTTGCCAGCTAACAACACACAGTTCAGAGGGCTTCCCCTGGATAATAGCCTGGGGAGATGCAGCAGCAAGTGCCATTGGGGGGGAAATATGAATATCCAAAGTTATTTTGGTGGAGTGTTTTTAGCAGGATGATCCCCGACAGAGCAAGCACACCAAGGAAGCGCACCATGGAACCTGGCAGCAGCTGTGGGCATTAGGTGATGCTGCTCAAAGTGGCCTCCAGAGCTTTGCATTAGAAAATCTTCCATCATGACCAGGTGGAATAAAGTGATTATGGAGTGGTTTAGGTGTTTAGGTTCTAAAAGTATTTAGATGTCAGCAGTGCTGAAGGCAGGTTCTTAAAATGCAGAAACAAAAAGAGGAGTAATAAGAAAAATAAAAAAAAGTCCCTAATGCTGCCATTGTTTTATAAACGGAAATGAACTAATATGTAAAGGTTTTCACTTTACAGCTGAACTGATAATAAAGACATTACTCCATGCCGACTGCATAATTCCTAACACTGTAAAATACTTGATCAGGGTATTTCTAACCATGTAAATAGTCCAAGGGATGAAACCAAGAAATGCTGCACATTCACAGATGTGCATATAGCTGAATGTGCACTCTTAGGAATGTGCACGATACCCGCCCCTAAACAGGCTGAAAAGGCCTAGGGTGGCTCCTGCCCAATACCCAGGCTGAGAGGCCACACTGGAGTCCAGTGCTACCTGGGAGCTGCTGCCCACCAAGGTGCTGGCCCTGCCAGCCCGACCCTGGTTCCCACTTAACCTGGCCCATGGCCCAATGCCTAGGACTAGGGCAAGGCCAGTCTTGTCCTGCAGCAGACCTGCTTCTTACATAATATAATGCAGAAAAGGTAAATTTCATCTCTATGAGCTAACTATAAACTTTACATTGAGAAGAAAATGTTCTCTCTGAGTGTCCCAGAAGAAAAGAGTTCTTTAGGAACACCAGAAGGGCAACCCTTCCCAATAGTTGCTGGGATCTAAATGAGGAAGGTGTGGTGGATGTAACTCATCTTCCTGGTGAACCTTCTGTGGAAGCCTCTCAGCTGGCCTGCCTTCTCTACTGTGGTTAATACAGTTGCGCTTAATGTCCTCATATTGCTTATCTTCCACCTCTCCCAGTGAAGAACTGTGCTAGTAGATGTATGTGGTCGATTACTATTAATCGCAGAAAACACTTAACTGACTACATGCTTCTGGAGTTATAAATAATAAAAGATATTGAACAATCTGACTAACTCCTTTTCAGAGTAGATAGTGCATGGACATCAACCACAGTAAAAAGAAATCATCGCTATTGGTAGCATTAAGCCAAGCAGGTCTACTAGAACTTTTGTTGTTGGATAATGAATTCCAAAAGATGGCAGAGAGAGAGTATTTTGAGCACTGCCATCCATCTATTAGACATATTTGAGAAAGTTGAAATTCTCAGGTACAATCATGAATAATAGTATTCTTTAAATATAATTAATAATAACAGTATAAAACCAATGAATTATATAGAAATGACTCATTTTTATGACTATATATCTTTTTCTGCAGTTACTCAGCCACTATTAACTTTACTGTGTACTGCAAAATATAAAAGACATATTAAAGACAAAGATTATGCTATGTTCCTATCAGTATGGACACCTGGTTTTAGAATTTTTAATTTTAGTTGGCTCTCCATCTTGTCATCTATCACATAAACTATTTCTTTTCATTCTGTTTTCTCTTAATTTAGTTACAGTTTTATAGAGATTAGCAAATAAATGTCAATCATACAACAATAACAAGCATTCCTAGCTTTATTAGGCTAAGGTTTTCTGAGGCTTGCTGCAGAATATTATCTACAATAGTATGCTTTTTGCTTTAATATAGGTATAAAGACTATTTCATGTTGTATGAATAATGAGTTAGATACCAGTAATGCATGTAATTGCATTGCCAAATACTGTAGTCATTAAATGCTCAGCAATAGCACACATATTTCCTGCAACATTATTTTCTATGTTATTCAGGAAAAAAAATGAATATTACTAGAACACCTAAATTTCCCACTTCAAAAGTACCTTGGAAGTTAAAAATCTTTCTACTAGTGACTGATAGTTCAGTGTCTTTCGGTTGCACTGTAATGTCAGCATTGGAACTGTGCCCAGGTCTCAGAAGATGTTCTCTAAAATGCAGTATAAATTGCATACTAGTATAAGGTACTTCTATTATGCTCAAAATTAGCTGCTGAGTTTTTTTTGTAAAGGAAAAAAAGAATGCAAACAAAAGGATTCTGCATCATTTTCATACTCTGTAATTTTATTCATATCACTGAGTTGAATAGATATGAGCTAGGGCAATATTTGTCAGTTTGCCCTTAAGTGTGCAAAGAACACTTGACATTTCAAACAACTACAGAACTCATTTTAGAAATTATTTCAACCGTCATCATGTTTCTTTTCTCATTTAAACTTTCTAGCCAACAAGAGAGTCCCATCACCCCTTGATATCTCTAAAATTACTTCAAATGTCTCTGCAAAGTCAAAACTAATAGATTGAAAAAATATATTAAAAAGAGAGAACTTCACACTTCAAAGGATACCATTATATTGCATCCAATTTTTTTCACAAATACTTTTGACACAGTACTGGCAAAGACCCCCTAAAAATGACCATGCTTTCAAAAAGTATTATTTCCTCCATTTGGCAAAGTAGCATTGAAATGTCAGTAACACCCTGATTTTGGAGTGTCCTGTCTGTACGTGATGAGAATTTATTGGAAGGGAGTATAAAAAGAGCTATTACTTGGTGACACAGTATAACAGTTTCTTCAATAAATTATTTTTTTAGGTGGAAATTGGCTATAAAAGCCAATTTGTTATTTCCATCACCTTTCCTTTCATGGAGAAATCTAGTAGAACATCATAAAAGCCTCTGCAAATAAAAGCAATAATTGGCTGGAGTCAAAACGCTCTTATTCCTCATTTCTTCTGTGTAGCTCAGGTGGATGAATGTATAAAGAAAGAAGCATAAAGGTTTGAAAAAATATAATATCCTGTGAATATTTTTTCTCATCTTTTTTATGATGGATATGAAGTTTTAATAATGATTTATTGACACTTGATCTGATTATTGAGGAGTTTTTCAGTATGACGGCTGGAAGCAGTTGGAATGGCAGAAAGAGAAGACATTATCTGTCATGATCCCAGGTAAATACCTGGAAATCTGTATAGAGCAACTTTATAACTGGTGATTTTGAAGAAATGAAGCATTTTTCCTTCAGCTTCTGAAATGGATTGGTCAAATAGGATGAAAAAAATAGTATCTGATTTTTGTATGAATGGAAAGATTTCTTATGAGAAAAGAATATAGTTAAGGAGCTAATGCAGGTGTAATGATCTAAAGAGTTCAAGCCTGCCTAGATTATCATTGGTAGATGGTTTCTAAACTTTGTAGAATTCTACCTCAGAGTACAAAAGTCACCTGGTAATCTATATTCTCAAGAATCAGAAAGGATTATGCTCTCTACTGCTTCTGTAATAATTACAACCAAATCCTTTCAAATGTTTTTAACACTTACTCTGTGAACAATTTTCATTCTATTTCTTTCTCTTTCTCTTTCTTTCATCCAGACCAAAGTAAGTTGTATTACACTAACATTGTCCAAGATTTACAGAGGGTGCCTAAGATGCAATACATGGTACAGGATTTTAAATTTTCAGCTGCAGCTCCATCCTATAGATACTATTGTTCTGAATGTGGTGAGATGGACCATTACAGACCATTTGTGTGAATGCACACAGTTCTGACAGTACTTAACAATTTTTTTTTTTTTTTTTTTTTTTTTTTTTTTTTTTGA
>JAWLRI010000923.1:6209981-6223644 GCA_034781795.1 Crypturellus tataupa | reverse complement strand
GTCCTAATTAACATACACCAATCTTCGTATTGTTCCTCCCCATCTCCTCCCCCTGTTCAGGTTATATAAACGGTTTTAGCGCCAAATAAATGGGGCGATGGACTACTTTTCCTGACCCTGATCGACTGCCGTGTAGTCATTTATCCCGTCCGTCGTCTCCTGAGAGGCGTGGCTAGACCGTGGTTGCCACTGTTCTCTCAGCATCCGTATCTCATCCTGTTGGACCCGCGGTGGAACGAGCAGCCGAGGGGCACCTAGGAGGAAGGAGAGCGACAGCTGCAATCCCCCTGCAGCTCATTCCTAGGATCGGTAAGGGGAGGCCTCACCTCTTAGGGGGCTAGGGGGTGTGAGAGGGGAAACCGGGGGACAAAGAATAAACAGCCTATAACTTCGTCGGGTTGACACCCTCGTTCTAGAGGGGTCGGGATGAGATCCCAGGGGAGAGTGAGGAGCTGGGATCATAGAGGGAAATGTTTATCGATTTATACTGCAGTGCATGAGATTATTTATCTTTCAGAAAAACTGAGATATTACTATGATGAAAGGAACAAAGGATTTAAACATTAAAATATCTTGAAAAGTTCTCTTCCAAAGACTGTATCAGATGGAAAATGATAAAAGACACCAACCTGTAGGGTAGCAATGCAAGAAACAGGAGGTAGGTATTTTATGGAAGGCAACAATAAAGATAATGAAAAGAAGAGAGTAATTATGGAATAACGTACCTGGGAATAGACTTTACATTCAGGCCTTTTGTGGCTTTTCCCATTGATCCTTTTATGATATCCATTTTGGGACAACTGTGACAATGAGAAGTTCAAGAATGTTTCACACTACTGTTGTACTAAAGATAGAACACAAAATTATATACCTTATTCAAAAAAGAAAGAGTACATTCATTGTTCTGAATTTTAAATCATGGCTACAGTAACTCCCCAAAAGTAGTACCCAGCACATCTTCAATTCCTGTTTCTGTTTAACGTATTTTTTCACACTTATCCTCACACTGAATATTTTTTATATTCTGTATTTTGCTTGGCATTCTACTTTCTTCAGGTGAAAGTGAAATACCAGACAGCATGCAAATTGTGGGGGTTTTTTTTGTTTTTTTTTTTCCTCTGTCCCATGAAAAATTCTTCTTATTCTTCACAAGAAAAAGATCAAGAACAAGTTTAGACACAGCAGAGTAAAATTCAACATTCATTCTTTGCGTGATATACTGTAGCCCCACTATGCTGTCTTGATTGATTAATAACGAAATCTTATTTAATGATCAGTGCAACTCAGTCATGTTTTACTTTCTCCCTGGAGGACCAATTGCTTATTTCATCAAAAGGATAATAATTCTTTCTGTCTGTCAGTTGATATGAACTTTATCTGGACACAAACTATAACAGCAGACTTGGTTGAGCTTCCAGCCTTGCTGGTGGTAGAGGATTCAAAATTTGTATTTATCATATGTAGAAGACAGATGCACTAGCTAGCTTCAGGCATTGCATTAGCACTAAAGTCTATTAATTCTAATTATGTTTTGCATATAGAGAATATTAAAATTAATAAAGTAGAAAGTCCAACCCCTTGGCACAGCTGCTATATATTGATGTACTTTGCTATGCAGGAGGTGATCTGTACAACTGAGGAGCATTCCTCAGGCCACTGGCACTAGAGCACATAAAGCTACTTAGGGGACATGTGCCAACTGTAGCCGTCTCATAGCATCTCTGTTCATTAGTCTGTGGAGTTTTATTTTATCAGCTTTGGATGAGACTGAGATCATTAACTTCTTGATTAAAGGTAGGATGTGGGCGACCCTGTTCAACTGTGCATGCTGTGCATGGATATGCATAAGAGGACATGAAAGAAATAAATATCTTTACTTACTGTCCTCTGTGTAGCAGAATTAGTTGTTTCACTGATAGTAGAACTCTCACATGGAAACAGGGATTGGCCAGGACAACTGAAACAAGGCTTTTATAGCGAATGAACATTTCTTCTTTAAGTTTATAGTTGTTTAAGACCATCCCTGAGCTTACATTTTTGTCTTGGTTGCCTTCAGTTAGTTTTTGATTTAGTGATAATAAAATGTACTTTTCTTTCTACCAGTGCAACCACCCCATAGTATTTTTACTTTTATTGTTTGTTGATAAGTCTTTGGGTTTAAACATCTGTCTCAGCAAAACATAAATCCTCTACTCTTAGTTTCTGTGTCCATTAATTAATCAATTGTGTAACTGTTTAGATCCTATTTAATATTAATAGCACCAAAAAGACGCTTCTATGGTATTTCCTGGCAACGATATCAAGGAAGAACTAAGAACAATCCAATTAACTATCACTGAAGGATATTATTCAGCCTTTATAACCGTTAAAAATCTTTCCTACATGCATAGAAAATAAACAAAAATTGATGAATGTATTCTATAATGCTAAGAAGATAAGAAAGAGCCAAACTAATACTAATATTTATGATAATCAAGAAAGGTGGAGACGGTATTAAAGCTGTATCAGAAGCCCGCAAAGTTCCTAGCAAATTTTTAAGTACTGTTTTGTTAATAAGCATATATATACAGTTCCCTTTATAGCTAATGGCCTTTAATATTTGGTATCAGGCTTGATTCATGGATGGAAGCAGTGATCTATAACTGTCAAAATTTAACAGTAGATCACGGTGATTAAAAAACAAAGTCTGTATGGCTCATTTAACTTGGAAATTGCAAGCAGTACTCAGATCTCTTCAGAAATTGTTGGGATTTATCAACGTTTCCTGAAATCTGCTATGAGTATGTCCACATGGATTTGTGGAGGCAAATAAAAGCTTGTTCTGCCTTGCTCTCACTGGACTGGGAACTATATAGCTCTCTTCAGCATGTTATCATATGTGACCTGATAATCCCTGATGAGAGTCAAGAACGTTAGCTTGCACTCTGTATTGTGATAGCATTGCAGTTATTTGATTCTGCTGGGAACTTAGGTCAAGCTGGAGTGTGGGTAGAGGGAACTAATAACTGCATACAAAAGACTTTTTAGACCTACTAAAATGTCATACACGCTGTCCAGTGCAGTGACAAGCTAACTGTCCATCGTATCATTCCATTACTTTTTTTTTTCATTGAACATTCATTTCAACATTTGCAGCTGTTTCATCTTTTAAGACTTGTATTTGAAAGTGAATTTTTTTCCCCATGGTATAATGAAGAATTCAGATTATTAACTAGTTTATAAACCTTCCTGACATATTCTTTGACAGTCAGGACGGCTCAGAGGACATATGTCCCCACACAACCTTTTTCACCTGGCTGCTATTCATGAAGATAAACAGTGTTCATACCCAGTGTTTCACAAATAATAATAATAATAATAATAATAATAATTTGTTTGTTTGCTTTTTTGTGAAGGAGATAAAAGAATTGGAGACCTATGTTTCTCTGTCATTAAGAGCCTGGAAAATTTACACTTACCTCTGGTACTGTTTATCATGCAGACTGCTTGTCTGGTTTGTGCTGAAAGACAGAGTAGTACTTGATGCAGGAAAAACCTATGAAACATATCCAAGTGATTTACTTTGTATTGGACTTTATTATAGCGTCTCTATCAAAATATAGCACTGTGTCCTTTGAGGATATGACTTCATTCCCTTGCTATACTTTATTTTCTTATCTTTTAAAAAATAGACTCTTTTCCAGAATTAAGTATTCTCATTTCCTCTCTGCAGTCTGCTGTGCCTTGTACTCTTTTAGCTACTCACCAACCTCTTTCACATTGCTATTCCTGCATATCTGTTCTATGTTGGTCTCCAGGCAATACTGGGCAAATGAAGGGACCAACTAACTTTTCTATTTAAGAAGTGATTACCAGTATATTTTAGGAGAATAAATGTGGAAAACATAAAAAAAGAAATACTATAGGGCATTGAAGCCTATGTGCTGGCAGTATGCTTAATAATTATATTAAATGAGTGCCTTTCTTGTTTTTGTTTGATGTAGTTGGGAATTTGACTCACCTAAGGCACAAATTTAATGTTTACAATGATTTGTTTTGTCATAAATTGGTAAATGTTGCTCTGTCATAACACCATAACTCTAGAAAAAAGGTATTGGAAGGAGCTATTATAACTTACCAAGGACTGATTATGGCTTCCAACTAAATTTAACATTATTGCAGAAAGAATATCATGCATCATGGTAAGCTTTAAATGCACTATATCAAAGTAAAACCTTCAATGCAAAATAAAGTAGCTAAAGCAGACCTTTTATAGTGTTTTAAGGACATATTGCCAAGATGCATATGCTAAATGTAAGGCTCAGGGGGTGCTTTTCACGTTTCCTTTCTATAGTCAATGGAAAGACACACTTTATCTCTTCATTTTTTTTTCATTTTTTTGAGCCAAATTGAATAAGATATTCCTGGCTTGTTTTATTCAGAGATACCCTAGAGGAAAATGCAATGGCAGATGTACAGCTCATCTACATATTCAGCTAGGAATTTGGCACATAATTTTAAGAACTGCTATGTATACTAGCAAAAATGCCAACAGTAGAGGAGAAAGGATGGGGCAAACCAAGTGAAAAAAATTGACATGATGTAATTCAATAGGATAATGCTACTTAGAGGGTAATCTGTGCTTGAACACAGTGTAAGACTTTTTTCCAGATTTTAGACATGGCAATATATATAGACCAGGCAATGCAATTACATATTTTAACTTACAAAAATCTGAGAGGAGGGTGTCAAGGAAAGGCAGAAAGGCCTAAATATTTTGCAGATGGAAAAAGTAATATGGAATAAGATGTCTGTCTCTTTAATAAAAGTGTCTCCAAGATGAAGCTTCCAGATGTTAAAATAGCTTGCAGAAGCATTACACTGCATCATTTAATTTATATAAGTAGTTACCTTATTTTAGTATCTTTAAAGGCATGCAGTCATATGATATCAGCCTCACAATGAAAAAAATGCAAATTTTGACTCATGCAAGAACTCGAACATTGACTGCATTCGGACAGATACTTTACCTATAAATCTTCTAAACTACTAATAAGCAGGAAAGAGCAAGTTGAGGGAATGATATATTCCAGCCATTTTGCCTTGTTTATCATATGACCTAGCTGAATACAATTAAGAAGTGAATAAATAATACAAAAGACAGAACAATATTGATGCAGAAAAGACATGATGAAGATCTGTAAACCTTTTTTCCTTTCCTCCCATGTCTTACAGAATAACCATTTATTTTCTTTATAAAGAAAATTAAAGAGATGGTACATGACCACACACAATTCAATAGGATTCAGATATATTGAGTGGATTTTTCTTCAGTTGCAAAAGGTGGTTTCTTTTCTCTGAAAATTGGTACAACTTTTGTGTAACTGATTTCAATTAAAATGGAAAAAAAAAATAGTTTGGGAGTCACTCAAGCTTATGATTTAATAGCAGAAGATTCCAATAGTCTGTCCTGGCTAATGACCAAATGACCAAAATTGATTTAATGCTGTGATTTCCTTTGTGTGGGGAAGCTAAGACCAAATTTGGCTTCAGCATGAAACAAAATCATTATAGGGTTCTGTGGAACTATATAGAAAGTGACTAGATAGGTGCTCAAAAAGTACTTCTCCTTTTCTCTGGACTGATAACATTATTGCCAAGAATTGTTTGCATTATAAAACAATCAAAATCAGTATTTTGCATTATGAATGGTACATTTAAATTTTACTATATGTATACATGACTTTGTCACCGAAAACCGGGAATAAACCTCTTAACACCAATGTACTATTAAGAAGCAGACCCTCACTTTATTGCAGCTCTGGGTGTATGGGGGTAGCTCCACCTATCATGCACACCCTAAGGCATACTAGCTAAAGCTTTTATTTCTCTATTATCTACATATGCATTAAGCGCTAGGTGTGATCATACATATTCATTCTATTTCCCAGAACTAATTATAATATACCCCACTCTCCTGGGCATGCGCCCTCTGTCCCTTTGATGATCTTTGGTGGTCTTTTGAGACACCCTGGTGGTCGTCTCGCTGTATCCACTTGATGTCATCCCGGAACTCACTTCCATATATGGCCCTATTTTGGTTCAGAGGCCTTGTGTAGGTCCCACTGCCCAGTTCCAGACAGTCCTTTGAAGATATGGTGGTTCTTATCTTCATCTTCAACTGGTCTTTGCTATTCTTCATTTTTTCTCATGATATCCCAGGAACATCTGCTGTTCTATCTGTACCTTCCAGTGACGACAGCCAAAAACATGTCCTTGGGTAAATCCTCCTCTGGGGTTTCTCATAAAAATTTGATATCTGTATTTGTAGTAACATAGAATTTATCCAATTATGAATGTCACAAGTCAACACAGCAATAAGAGTCTAAAGCTTAAGTCAATAGAAAAGTCTTTTTTTTTTTCCAAGATCTATCTTACATAGGAAAATTGGAAATATTCACATCTGATAAGCTATCAGCTAAGACTTTGATTGTGAACTGTGTAACAATAAATATGAAATAATTAAAATGCAGTAAGACAATTTGTCTGCAAATAGATATTTAGTATGAGCACAAAGGATATATTTGTATATGTATCTTGCATATTATTTATATTTATTTGTATATAAGTAAAAATATATAGAGACATAGGATTTTGCGGAACCCTTGGTCTTGTATGTAACCAGATTTAAGTGTTCAAAATTTATCTTGAAACTATTTAGGTTTTCTTTCTTTGCTACTTTTATTAGTCTTTCGTCCTCTGACATTCAGGAATTCTCTTTTCATTTCCAGGGTGATTTTCCATGTGGCTCATTTCGCTCATTTATCTCTGTACCACTATCATCCTTCAACACAAATAGTTCTCTCATTTACGATTCACTCCTTTTGCCCTTAGTAAGTTTTTACGGAGGCTCCTAGACTTCATTTTGCAGTCTTAAAGAAACTAGCTGTCTTCATAACACAACACAATATTCCACATGATATTTCATCAGGGCTGTATGCTTACAGCTTATATACTTACCTACTTCTAACATATATAGGTTTTATGGCATATGATTAGACTAATTTCTCATTTCCATTCCTATCAGTTTGGTGGTAAATATACTATGAGTTTTCTCCTCTTCTTTCATTTGCAACATAAACTGAAAAGATGTTCATTACTTGTGACACTTCCTGTCACTAAGTAGTGTCAAAAATGCTCCCATTTCTATTTATTTTCCTTTTCTGCATTGACAAAAATTCTCAAGTTTTGTCATTAATATATTCCATTTCTATACATTTTATATTCATAGAAGAGTTCAATTACTAAATAGCATCCTTAAGACCATTTTGGAAGTCCATATCTTTCACATGACCATCTAATATGTTTCAGTTGGATTCGTGGTTTATTACCACTGTGTTTTCCAGCTGAAAAAATACAACTCCAGATTTGTGTCTGCCTATGACCTGAGTTAGCTTCCCATCATTTCTGGGAACTTGACTGGCTACGTTCAAGATCAGTTTGCTTCCTGTAGGCACTCTTGTGTAGAAAGAGCTGGAAAGAGCCACAGAGCAGGCATTTGCCTCTCCTTCACTTAGGAGCCACTTTTGGCTGGATCTCTTGTTCTTGGTCTCCAGCTGAGCTGCACTGCAGCTGTCGTGCAGCTAAGTTTGTACCTGGTTTCCTGCCTTGCCAACTCTGCCCTACCGGTGTGATGTCAAAGACTGACCTCAAACCTGCTCATCACTGCAGGCTTCCTGTGTGACCACTGGACTGTGGCTAAGCCTGATAACTTTTCCTGATCTTGATGTTGACCCAGATGTGCTGACCACACAAGTTCCTCCACAAAGTAGAGGAATAACAGTAATTTCAACACAAGATGCAGGTAAATTTAAGACTAAAACTGTGACTGCAATTTACAGCATCCCTCATCACTGGAGAAGAATATGTGGGTTGAAACCAGCCCAAACCTGTTGCTCTCTGAAGTTTTTTTTGTTAGTTGTTTAGGTGATCCACAAACACACTTGCCCCATACAAGCCTGGCTAACTCAGGGTGACATTCACACTCTTTTGATTAATTCATGGCAAAGGATTTACACAGCTGATCCAATCAACTATGCCATAGTTCTCTGATCCATGCAACAGATTACCACCAGTAATCCATCAAGTATTTAAAACAAAGGCTACCATATACCCTCTGGATCCCTATGTTGAGACAAAATCAGGTTTCTTCGCAACAGGCAAAGAAGGAAAGACAAACACTGCCTCCATTTTTCCCTGAAATTCATCACACCACATTTGCCCATCTCCTGTGAGTCTTCTTCCATTGTAGCCATCTATTGACTTGATACTATGGATTTGATTTTGTCAGTCTTAAGTATTTATTCAGGTTCATGAATCAAAAATAAGACTTAGTTAAAGCTAACCAGTAAAATTGTGATCTTAAACAAATATGGCATTCTTTAAATATGCTAATGTTGACTATCCCCTCTGTATTCTGAATCAACACAAATATCATTGCTTATTTTAAATGGTGTAAACAGGTTTTTCACTATTTACTCTAGATTAAGGAACTTAATGTCCACATATTAGTAGGTTCTGTGATATAGAAGAACTATAAAAAATAAGCACTTCTCCACATTTCCGTTTCAAAACAACCTATAAAGATACTTGACTACTACAATATGCATAATATATCACTTCAGATAATCAAACCACAAAATAAAATGAGCAGAGTTCATTTTCAGAAGGAAGAATTTTCCAAAGGAGAATGATTTTTTCTATTTCCCACTTTGATTATAGATGTTTGAGTCAGTTTCATAAAACTTTAAGCACTTCTTTTTTTCTTTCCTTTCCTCTTTAACATATTGGCATTCAGTTTTTCTGAGACCCCATAACAGACAAACTATTGCTCCCCAGATTTGAACATTCTTTAGGAAGAATACAGTCCTTGAAAACATTGGGAGCAATTACCTCAGGTGGGCTTGGCTTTTCAACTCTATTTTCTCAAGCATGCAAGACTGCCCATTGTGCTATTTTGTGTGGTAACACTGTTGGCTTTTTTTCTCAAATGACTAGACAAAACATGTTTTCAGTCCATCAATTTCTTATATTCCATGATCAGGGATAAAAGCTAATCATCATAATCCCCAAGATTTTCCCATTTACTTTCTGTAGTATGTGGCATTTCAGTTTTTCTGACAATACACAGGTTTGTGCAATGGAATCCTAGTTAAAAGTAATTACTTTTGCTCCATTTGTTTTTATGAAGATATTACATTCATCTTGTTCTGCAGCATTATCTATTTCTCCAGCAAAGAGTTCATCTTTGGAAATGTTATATGCATTCTGATGAACTCTTCTCTGTGTGAGATGAAGTGGCAAGCTGACCAAGTCTTAAAAATCTGCTGACTGCATGCCCACCAAGGCATTAATAATGAATGCTCAGCTGTGATGGGCTGGATACATAGTTAACATAGGTAATAGATAAATGCCCAGGCAATTCTTATATGGTGAAATAGGATATAGAAAAATACAGCACATCTGTCCATAAGGACACTTTGAGGAGACTTTCAATCACGCTTGGTTTAGAGCCAAACTTTTGATGTCCTAGCTTCAAATAAGCAAGACTGTAATACCATAATAATAAGCAGTTTTAAATAGCATTCCTGCAGATGCTGTTTGAATGGAGCACTAAGTCCATTCAATATATAGAGAGATGGCTGCAAACTGGCTCATCGCACTGTCACGTTATGTGTTGAAAGTACATGAAATTGAAATGAATCTTACACAATTGTGTAAGATTTCTCCTGGGATCTGGTGGGAATTCTGTAGAGTAACTTGTGACCCACAAGTGACTGCTGGATCAAGCTATAAGGAATCATCCATCCCACTGAATGGCTTAAAAGCCCCTTATTTTAACTTGTCTCACCCAGCAGAACTGAGTTTTCAAAAGCTGTCTCACTTGTGTCTTAATGGAACCTAATACTAAAGACTCAAGCCTCCTTTTTAATGTTTATTTTTTATGGAAAAGAGACAAGCAATTTCACTTCAAAATATCAGTAGGGATCTACAATCAGAAGTTTTTTACTAGTCAGTATTCCTTTTGGACTGGTAAAAGCTTAACTGCTTGTATTTTTCTGTTTTCATACATCACTGGGGCTCCAAGATCTCTAAATATCAATGTATGAGCATCAAGTGAATGTAAATGTATAATGTCTTTACAGATAACAGCAGACATGAGAGTTTTCTGGACCATTTTTGTACTACTTGGATCATTTCTGTCACCTAATTAAAGCACTAAAATTTGACTTTCTGAATGTAATTTTAATAACTATGTCATTAATGATTAAACTATTTTTTTTTATTATCTGCAGTATTTATGCTATTCAAATATAGATGAGTATTTGTCTTTAAAGACAATTAAAAACAATTCCTTTTTAGTGAAACCATCTCATATTGTTGGATTCCTGGCCCAACTGGATAGCTCCTATGAAAGATGTTCCAGTCATCTTTGTGGTCCTTCTGTGGACTTGCTCCAGTCTGTCCATATCTTCCTTGTGCTGAGGAGCACAGAACTGGACACAGCACTGCAGATACGGCCTGGCCAGAGCTGAGTGGAGGGGAAACAGCGCCTCCTTCAAACAACTTGCAGTGCTTTTTCTAACATACCTAGAGTGTTGTTTGCCTTTGCAAACACACGTTGCTGACTCATGGTCAATTGTTGTACCCAAGACCCCCAAGTCCTCAGCTTTCTAAGCAGTCGACCCCCAGCCTGTACTCGTTCATGCGGTTCCCAGTGCAGGACTTTGTGTTTCCCCTATTTGAACCTTGTGAGGGTTCCTTTCTGACCATCTCTCCAGCCTACTGAGGTCCCCCTGAATGGTGGCACAACCCTGCCTGCATCACCTGCAAACTTTCCTGAGGGAACATCCCCAGCTCATTAATGAAGACTTTAAACAGTAATAGCCCCAGTATTGGTCACTGGAAACCTGGTCTTCAACTGCTCATGATAATTATCTGTTTTGCTTTGTTTTACATATTTTGATGTAAAAGGTTCTGAAAAACCTCTGTAGAGAACATATTTTGGCAACTGTCAGAACATTATTCCTAATTTGGAATTGTCAAATTTCTCCTGATAGAAAATGAATTACTTGGAGGATGTAAAAATGTTAATATGCATTTTTCTATAGATCTTTAGATCTGCATATATAAGCTGTGTTGTCGCTTTGTTTCTTGGATGTATTAGTAGAGACATAATCACGTATGAAAGTTACTCATAAATAGTGCTCCAGGCTATCTTCTCTATGTCATGATTGTGAGTTCCAATATTTTTCTATTCTTTTAAATGTATGATTTTATAAATATAAAGATGGTTTATTCAATGCAATTTTAATTTTCTTATACTTCTTGAAAAAGATTTCTGTTGATGAGCTTTGAAGCCTAACCATTCATTTAAGTTTTGCCTTTTAGTTTTTGCATAGTTTAATTTAGATATCTTTGATTGACACAGAAATTTCTTACACTTTCAAAACATGCTAATCAGTTTCAATTCAAAATAGATCAAAAACATCACAGATACTTGCTCAGTTCTGAAAACATTGATCGGTTCTGAAAATTTTAACCTGCATGAATCACTAAGCATACAGTGAAGATTATATGAGCATAAACCAAACCATATTTAAATTAAGTCAGCAGTCTCCAACATCATTTGCTTTTTGTGAAAGTCAAACGTTCTTCAACTCTTCTGAAAATCACTTAATGCTCTATTAAAATGAAGTAATAAGAAGTTTTTCCTGAAAAGATGAATGCTTTTCTTATCGAATGCATTGCTATTTTCTCCTAGTCCTAATAAATTATAAAGTTACAGAATCATCATGAATGATAATGAAATAATGAAGTGCAGCAGAAAAAAGACAATAGTGAAACTTTTCCAGTTAGGAAAAAATTATGTAAAATTTTTTGGGAAGGCTGAAGGAATTTCCTTAGCAATTTTTTTCTGTGACAATTACCTTGTATGAAGGAAACTAGAATGAGAAATTTATCAAGGTTGATGAGAATAAAATGCAATTCCTATACAAAATGTGTGCAAAATAAATATTCCATTTTTCACAATATTCAAAGCAAGCAGTATATATTGATATCAATAAGTTAACAAGTCATAATCTTTTATTAAATAGAAGTAGTTTTTCTGATAATTAGGCAAAGAAAGGTTTTTGTTGTCCAGTCCACTTTGGGAAAAATTTAGGTGTGCTCGCTTTAAAGTAATATTAATAAAAAGGATAGGAATTAACACAAGGAAAGGAATATATGTACCAGGTTTTGAGTTACAGCTTTTTTTAAGTAAGAGTAGAAGATATAAGTCATTTGCACACAACATTCAGAGATTAATGAAAATATTTTACTAAAGTTCATTTAAGTGCCATTATCTAAACTAATACATTAAATTTGGAAAAAATTTCTGCTTGACATTTTGTGTTTTGACTGGCATTTGCTAGTTGCCAGCTGTCAGAAGCAAAGGACTACAACACATGCCGTTAGCAGCATATGCCTATTTGGGCACTGAATAGCGTTTTCATACAAAAAAATCAAATGATCCATAACATATTATGCTGTCATTTAAAAACTGCATCAGAACTGTAACATTTTTCATGCTCATAATAAATTTTGTCCCCCAAGGTGCAATCTAGCATTTTCTCACTGTGTTTGAAGACATAATGAGGGAAGCATTTATTCTATTAATTGGCATTACTGATTTTATACAGAATGTTAATGGTCTTCTCAGAATGCAGGTTCCTTGAAAACCTTTTGGTAAGACTTTGATTTCAGTGCTTTACTCCTCTCTACTTCATCAGATGTATCTGTCCTGTTTTTCTTACCATATTATCTTCTCCATCATTTACATTACTGACAAGTGCTTGTCAGCAGAGATAAAGAGGATTTAACCCAAGTCACTGAATTCCATTTTTTCCAGAGCAGTCTTTATTTTTCTATAATAAATTATGGCAGATTTTTTTTTAGAAATGTGTGGGTAAATGAGATAATCATTAGTCATTTTGCAAATGATAAAACTAGTGATTTATTCCACTAATTATATTACTTTTTTACTCCATTTTTTCTAAGAAAGAAACAATAATCACCTCTATCCTCCCATGGAGCAACATCCAATTTCCTTCCTGGAGAGAGAAATATCGACTTCCACCAAAGTTACAAGTACACTGATGTCTGGGCCTCTTTAACAAATTTTTGGCTCCTGGTATATCTAGATTAGTAGAAAAACTATCCTAAATTTCCTATATAGTCAAAAGAAACTGTTTCCTATGGGTGATTCAACCTACTTATCTTTCTCCAAGGATTATTTAAGGAACTGTTCAAACTGTAATCCTAACTTACCAAAAGATCCTAAGTCAAAAGATTACTTTATTCTGGAAGGTTTAAGAACAATAGATCTTGTTTATTCACAAATATTTTGTCTTTATATTAATTACTGAATATTTCCAGGGGAAAAAAAGAAGAAATATCTTTTTTGTCCTCCAGATTTCAGTCAAGTAAGTAATTTTTCGAAAGTCCTTGTGAAAATGTTGCAATTTGAAAGCCATAGTGGTGGCAGCAAATGATGTTGCCAAATAGTATGATCAACTATAAACTCGACTCTGGCAATTTCGGATTCACGAACAGTCTGTCAACTGTCGGTCCACTCGGGGGG
>JAWLRI010000923.1:6185114-6204713 GCA_034781795.1 Crypturellus tataupa | reverse complement strand
ATCCGAAACCTGCTTTGGAAATGTTGCATTTGAATAAACCATGCTGTTTGTAAACTCGACTACTTGTTTGGGGGGGCAAGCGATCGGACCTGCAGTTGATAGACTGTTCATGAATCCAATATTGCCAGAGTCGAGCTTTTAGTGCTATCACACTATTTGGGAACTCGATTCGCTCCTAGGAAGGCGATCGGACCTGCAGTCCACAGACTGTGAATCCGATACTGATTTGATATATCCTTCCCGCCCTCTCACCTCGCCACCACTACGACTTCCAAACTGCAACATTTTTCCGAACACAAACAAACTACAAATAGTATAAAACACCTATTTGACTTGTATGTGCAAATCTTATACTATCATGAAAATTTACATGTCTATACAACAATTCCAGTGTCTCTATTATTTACATGTTTCATACTACCATTTCATCTGGATGAAGGATTAATTTGGTCGTATATCTTGCTACTACAATGTTATAGGAATACTGTTGTGTGACAAGATTAGGCCAATAAAATGGAAGGTTTACCTTGTATTTATTTACCCTGAAGTATATAATGCATAATTTTCATGAACACCAAGCTACTGCAAGTTATGCTATCTCCTTTTAATGCATCCCAAAGAATAACATATCCATCTAGTGACTAGTTATTCTCTTTAATTGGTTGTATAATTTAACGGCAAATACAGACAAGTTGTGTATCTTTCTGGTTTACTCTTTTTGTCATTTGCTTGTTGCCCAGAAACATCATTTGCCAGGGGTTTGCTGGTATACAAAATACCTGGACTTTCATTCTGATGTCCCATATGGTCTGCCTTGGTTTCCCAAATGACCACCACAGTGATACCTATTTTCCTGGCAGCCGTAAACTCTTTTAAGTGTCTATACTACCCATTCCCTATTGTTTAGGAATAGCTTTTTTTTTTCCTTATTACTTTGGCACATATCTGTGAACAGGTGTCATTAGGTGCAGAGAGTGTTGGTGTAGTGGTGCTGTCACAGAAGACGGACTTCCCTCCTCTTTTCCTGCAGACCAGATGTCCTTGCAGTGCTCGGCAGGCCTGCCTATCTTAAACCCATTGATACCTGACATCTCTGCCTAATGGCAAGGGCTCTACCAACTTCCGAATGGGCACTCAGCCATTCAAACAGATGGTCCTAAAGTCAGGCAGCCAAAAAAACATTTATTCGGATGTAATATATTTTTAAGGCCCCAATCCTATCTAAGCACACCAAAATGCTTGTCCTTTCTCTGCTTATGCAGCTATTGTTCAGGAAAATTTTTCTTGCTACTCTATCTTTGAACTGGAGTAAAATTTAAAATTGTATTGCGTAAATTTCACTAAACACTCATATATATATATATATATATATACACACACACGTGCACGCACGCATGTGCACACTTATATATATATATATATATTCAACCACTCACAGTCAAATGGAATTAATTCCTCTTCCTACAGTGTTTTAGCAAGAGTGAGTGACTTATGACCTATTTAGGTCATACTACTTAACAGTAGTAATATCATAATAATTACATTCAAAACTTTACTGCTTTCAACATTATTTCATCATACTTTAATGCATCATTAATTTATCTTAAAGATCTATATCTATCAAGCTCAATGTAATCAATGTGAAAACATGAGGCAGAATAAGTAAAGTTAGTATTGGCAAAATCTATGAATACTTTCTTGTCTTTCTTAACTGGAAGCTCATTTGAACTCAAACAGATGTTCATACTTTCTTCATATATTAAATCATCAGATGATAGAACTCATTTTGAAATCAGATTCTACACAACCCTTTCAAGGGAAGGTTTATATTAAACTTGGAATATTTTCCTATTTTTAGCACTACAGAATTTCTGAAGAGGCCCTGGATTAATCCCTTCTAAAACTTTCAGAATTTTTCTTAGGGTAATTTTTACATGCCAGTTCTGTAATGTGTAAATTAAACAATTATACACATACTCATTTCTGCACATGATCTAGTTGCTACATTTTTTGGTGCAATTAAAGTAGCTGCATTAAGAATGCAATGATTTATGTAGTTATACAGAAGGGCATTGAGGTGAGCTAGGAACTGAATTAACAATAATTCCAAAAGTTATCTTTCCAGAAGAATTCTTATAACTTCAGACTTCAAGCATATGGGTCATATAAGCCAATTCCAATGGTTTTCCTCTTCATGGATTTTTTTTTTTAATATTATAAAGTGAGTATCTTAAGTTATTCTTACCATTTGATTATATTTTGTCTCCCTTATAACAGATACCTTTTTAGAAACTTTTAGAAACTGTCCTGAACTTTTTGGGCAGAGAAACCATTCTTACAGAGAATCCCATCACTATGCTACTTCTGAAAACTCAATCTCAAACAACAATGCAAATTCTGTGAGAGATCATACAATCTATCTTAAATAGATTTATTTTAAATTGATTATTTTAATTACTCAACTAATTAATTAAATTTTAACTTTAATTACTCAATTATTTAATTAAAATTTGTGCTTCTTTCTATTTTGGAATCTCTGAAAAAACTTCCTGAAATGTTTCATGATTATAAAAATAATCTAAGCACCAACCCAAAGATTCAAGTCAAGATATGTAAACATCAGTACAGACACAGAATAATAGATACCTCAGTTTTTTATTCCAGTGACATCTTACATCCTCAAACAACTTATTCTAAGTAATACTAAACTGAAAGGCTAAATATTTAAGTTATCTTGTGCAGAGTTGTATTCCATGTAATTCAATACATATCTTTCATCACTGACTATTCATACGATTCTTACCATATTCTTAACAATCATGTAGATTTTTGTAAAAAAGAAATTTTTCTCAGAAAAAAATATAAATTCATCTATAAAAATGTAACTTTGTATTCGAGGTTCCATTTCATTCAGGAGAACCCAATTTCCACTTGTCAATGACTATGCCACAGTTTAGACTAAAAGCATTTCTATCTCAAGACAAGGTAAGAATTTGAACAGTTAACAGACTGTTCGTGAATCCAATACTGCCAGAGTCGAGCTTATAGTTGATCACACTATTTGGGAACTCGATTTGCTCTTAGGAAGGCGATTGGACCTACAGTCCACAGACTGTGAATCCGATACTGATTTGATATATCCTTCTCCGCCCCCCCCACCCCGCCTCGCCACCACTACGGCTTCCAAACTGCAACATTTTTCCTCAACACAGGTTTCATCTGTTTCCATTGGTATGTTTTTCTAATAAATTTTTAAACAAAAATTTCTCTGTATTTCTTTCATGAGAAGGTACTTATACCCTGTAATCAAGTCAACTTTCAATCTTCTATAAAGCATAACAGTATGATAGAGTAAATGGACTCTGCAGGTGAAATTATGGAATACTTAGGACTTGCATGTATTTATCTACTATTTCCTGAAAACAATCTCTGGTATCAATTATTGAATGTAATGTAAGTATACCTTTATAATTTTATTAATGACTACTGATTTATGTTAGTAGACCTCTGAATTATATGTTTCATCATAGCAGCGACTAGATGTATTCCAGCATGTAATCACATCTTTGTTTAGAAACTGGGAATAAATAGTCTTTAGAAATTACTTTTTGTTAAGATAGATCTTCAGGTCATTTATTGCATGGATACACTTCAGCAAATAGCTTAGGTCTAGTACAGACTTTTGGGTCAGTGATAACACACTACACAGGTACAACAATGAGTTTACACTACTATGGGCGTTCATAGCAACATGCCTTTCACATAGTTCCCTGGGAAGAATAACATGCTGTTACTGAAGGTTTTATTGGGTCTGTTGATGGTAATTTCACAGTAGTTGCTGTAATTTCAACAACTAAACACTTTCATATATTTATGGTATAAGTTTCTGAAAAGATGGGATTAGTTGCTTTTTGAATAATTTAAGATCCCTTGACGTGAAAAGATGAAACCTTATTTTCTTTTCAGTGCTCCAGAAGACTAGCACCTTGTACAGAGTTTGTATTAACAATATGATCGATCTTCTGTGGGGAGAGTGATTCTTAAGAGGAATTGTGAAGGCAGGTTTATGACATGGGACTCAGTGTGTTTTGTGACTTTAATTAATAGATTATGCTGTTACTGGAAATAAGAAGAATATGGAGAATCACTTCCAAATTTGATCTAATTAATAAACCAGCTCCTGTAAACTCTACGGTCATAGGAAGCACAGTGTCATTGCCTACATTCTGTAGTACAGATGATGAATCTGCATACATTAGATCATACATTAGATGGAGCTTTACTTTACGCTTACATGCATCCTGAGCTCGTTCCAGCTTGAAATGCTGCCAGTTTGAGGATTTCAGTACTGCACTGCAATGATCTGCACATCATGCCCATCTTGTAAATGAGTTTGTTTCACCTTCATCACTGAACCAAATAAAGTATATGTATATCTCAGGCTGCTTTAGGCAAAGTGTTGCCACCAGGTCGAAGGAGGTGGTCTTTCCTCTCTATTCAGCCCTAGTGAGGCCACATCAGGAGTGCTGAGTCCTCTTTTCGGCTCCCCAGTGCAAAAGCGATGTGAACAGAGGCTACTAGCGACGTGAACAGAGGCTACTAAGGCCATGAAGATTGGAGTCTCTTAAGGGACTGGAGCATCTCTTATATAGGGAAAGACTCAGGCAGGTGGGAATGCTTAGCCTAGAGAAGAAAAGACTCGGGGGAGATCTTATCAATGTCTATAAATACCTGACCAATATTTATAAATACCTAATGTGAGAGTGTATAGAAGATTCTTCTCAGTGCTGTCCGGGGAAAGGAAATGATGCAACTGACACAAATTCAAACAGAGGAAGTGCCACTTAAAAAGGGTGTTCATACACTATAAGCTCCAAAGAGGCTGTGGAGTCTCCTTGGATATAATGAAAACCTGACTGGAGATAGCACTGAACAACCTGCTCTGGGTAACCTGCTTGAGGAACAGTGTTGGACTAAACAGTATTCAGAGGTCTCTTCCACTCTGCTATTCTATGATTCTGTGACACACCAAAGGTAAATGCTACTGAGATATATAAAAAAGTGGGCATGACTACGTTTGTTCTAGAAATGATTTAAAATTCAATCTTTCTAACAAATTTTCATTTTTCAGAAATTTGGATTACTCCTAGTTGAAAGAGAAAGAGGAAAGTAGTGTTTTTTTAGAGGACTGATAGGATGATATTACTCAGTTGCTTCCCATACTTCAAGGATATGTAAGATGACCTAAGATGTCCTTTGGAGTTCAAATTTCCCAGAGGAAAGTTATTGATCATACAAACATCTACAAACAATATATCTCTAACTCTGGAAGATCAGGAGGAACGCTAAAAATAAGGGTATTGAATAATAAAGGGTATGGGTGTAAAGGTATATAAATTATATATCTGTTCTGCAGTATCTTTCTTACTTCCACATCTCCTTGAATCTAACTTTCTTATTAGTTAAGCACACCCGAAAAGCTAGAATTTACTGAAAAGGGACAACAGACACAGTGATATAGGCTAGATTTAGGCTGTTGGAGAATGTCCCAAGGTATGTGAGGAAGATGAGATCCTATAAAAGATGATATGCTATAAAAGTGAGAGAAAACAGCTTAATTGAGCATGAAAAATAGTCATGCTGAGAGAGTGACAGTGCTTCAGAAATGCATGCATATAACAGAAAATTGTTCTAGGCCAGTTCAGCCTACCCTGCATAAAATTACCCACTATTTTTTTTTTCATTCTATCTTACATAATTTTCACTGTGAAGTGCAGCCAAATAAGATACAGTTAAAAGCTTCAGCAGCCAAAACAGAGAAGGAATAAGCATATCTTGCTAACACGCATATTCTTGCCAGTAAAGCTAGGTGGGACTCCGATCCCAAGGAAAATTCTGAAATGGATTATATTAAAGATCTGAATATGTGTTCATTCATTTTGACCACTTACTATAATTATGTTGATCTATATTAAGTATATACTAATAAAATAAAATCTTTATTTTTATTTGATGGAACTTCGAATATTCTGTTTTCTATAAATCAAAGAAAATCACATTTGCTAAATAGAACTGGGAGAGCCTTTTGAGATGCTTCCAGATGTAGGCATTGTGTGCTGGCCTCTTACTGAAAAAACACTTTGTTCGGAATTCTGAAATTGTGTCTTGACTGAAGGATTCTTGAACTGGATTCAAGAAATGTGCTTATCTTTCTTTAGGACTTTCAATGAAATGAAGATTTTCTTGTGCATTGTGTCAACCCAGTGCTACCATAAAGAACGAAAACGATACCAGGGCAGAGAGGTGTTTAGAAGGTTAAATAAGGCAGATCTATGAAGGACTTGTACTCCAAACAATGTGGGGAACACTGAGAATGGCACGTGCAAAGGATTCGTTGCTGAATGTGTGAATCTGGTCAAGTTGGATACCCAAGCGGGACTCCGTTTTTGTATCCTAAAGGGCCTCTTTTATCTATTCACGCTACTTCCTTATCCCAGGCACGCCAAACTTGAGTAGTTACTGGCTGGGAATCAGTTAGATATTGTTGACAAAGAGAGCATTCACATCCAGCCCTAATGGGTTTCGGTGACTGCATAGAGAACACACTGGGGGTTGCTATCGTATACTCTGCCAGTCCTCAGCATCTCGGCAGCATCCAGCTAATGCTTCCTTTTGCTATGTGTGATGAAAAGGAAAAAGTCTTGAGGAGCAGAATGCCATCATCTGAAGTCATCAAATTCTAAAAAGAAAATCATTTTCCCCTTCATTTGGGTCTCCATTAGCTAGTTACCAAGTTATCACAAGAAAAGAAGTGGTTGTTTTATAGAATTAGAGCATTTTAGTTATTACTGGTTGAGATTTAATAAATATATATGTATACAATTACAATCACAGTTACTCAAAACTTTCTAATAAAATGTTTGAAGTCATTGCTGATGGCTCTTTTTGTTTAAAAGTAATTACATATAAGGGATTCATCTTGGGAATCTAATTTTAAAATCTCCAAATAGCTCCAAATAGCGATAGCATTGCTGTCTAAATACTGTTCATGTTTGTAGTCATAAGGGAATAGCTATTTTATAGATTTTGGATTATGTGGAGGTGAATTGTAAAGGATACTCCTCCATTTGCTTCTTATCCAAACCTCTAGAGGAATTTTAGCTAAAGCAGTAGCTGAAAAGAGGTTTCCTTGTTATTAATCAACCTATTTGCTATACATTATCTGCAGTAATAAAAGCAAAGTTCAAAAGCCCTGAGTCCCTCTTGAAATTAAAGTACGCCATTAGCCTTAGCCCCTCAGCCTTAGCCTTCTTGGGATCTCTAAAAATAAGTGCCCTCTCTGGATGTCCTTAGTAGACAATCCATTGTCACTGAGCCTGAAATAAAACTACTGTGCGTGAAACAAAGAAAACTTTGCAGGAAAGTAATACAGAAATACTGCATCTGTTTGTGAGAGAAATAAAATAAAATAAAATAAAATAAAATAAAATAAAATAAAATAAAATAAAATAAAATAAAATAAAATAAAATAAAATAAGTAAAATTGTTCCATTATAATTTTGGAATTTACTTATTAATGCAACTTCTTCCATCCTTGAATACTAGTATCCTAATATTCTATGAATGTTAATATAACTTTCTGCTTCCCTGTGTTTAAACCTCATTTGTTCTTTCTCGAGTATTATGTGGAAAATTCCATCTCAGGTTCTTGAAATTGTCTGTACCCAGCTTCTTTTAAAGCAGTATCAGATAGCAATTTCAGGGATGGATCCATCAACCTTCTTTTGTTTTGCTGTCCTACTGTTGAGTTGCCTTAAGTCTCATTACTTAAATTGAAGTCATATGGAACAGTTCTCAGTAACAACACCAAGATATGTTATTTCATACACAACTTATAATCTTCAGTGAAATGACAACATGCGACATATTCACATATACCTTTCACTGATTCCATTTGACATGATTAACTGATTTGCTGTAGTGAATTTGCAAACTTTTTTTTCCAAGCTTGAGGTCAATATATGATTAGCCACGGATCATGCACTAATGGGCTATCAAAGGCTGACCCTGTCTTAGAATAAGGAAAAAGTTCCAACTCCTCTGTTGATAGTGCAAAAGCATCAGTCTGTACTTCCAGTAGGATTATCCAGCAAACCAGACATTGCTATGACTCAGCTCACCTCCATGCACTGGCAAAGATACCCAGAGCTATACTGATTCAACAGCAGAGACTGTCCAGTGCATTCTCTTTATGCTTTGGTTTTGCTATACCTTCTAAAGATATAATAGCTCTAGGCATTACTATTTGGATTATATTATGTGACCTTTCCTTTCATGTAGAGTACCAGGCCTTTAATGACTGAAGCAGATATCATTATTTGCAGCCAAATTGTTGACTTTAATTCTCTTATTTCAAGATAATGTAAAAAGACAGGAAAATGAAATGCATCTATATATTGTGATTATTTTTAATTATTCTGTAATAAAATAGGAAAAGATTTCTCTCTCAGCGTTTAGAGGAAACACTAAATGTATTTGAGACATACAATTATTCCTACATGTTTCCGAAATATTCACATTTCTTAATTCACTGTATGCCTGATTGCATATGCAAAAGACTTTTGGTTATATTTCCTACCTAGAGCTCAAAATTCTCAGGAAATTATAGCCCAAAAATAGCTGGAAATTTTTCAGTAAAATTGCCATTCAGTTCCAGGAACAAAGATTCTGACATCTGGACTATGTGTTCACTTGTACCAGAAACAATTGCCCTTTGAGTCTGTTAAAGCTGAAATGTTATTTCCAGTATATGCAGTTCATTTGACTTCTTCTTCTGCAGAGATATTTTTTGTCTAATCGTCAGAACCCCATACTCAGAGTTATTTATGTGCCTACTTTGATAGTAAACTATTGTTTGGTTGTATCTCTGATTCTTTTAGATGAAATTCTCTTCTCAAAATATTCACATAAATTGCCTGGACAGAAGAAATGCTTAGATCATTAAATTCTTAAACAAGACATGTTCCTATTATTTTTTTGGAGGAGTCCACAGGGAAAATTTCAGAGGCATTGAGGAACCTTTCAAATGTGACTAGTACATCTAATTCATGTATAAGGGTTCTCATTAATCATTCCTCTTTCGTAAATAACTGCCTACAATTAAAATCTTCCAGATTTTTGTAAGAAATAAAAATATATAATAGGGCCTTTATAGTTGTGATTTTAAAAACATTAAGTTTTTTTTGCAAGGAAATTCTGAGACTAGTTCTGTTTTGTTGGCTTGTTAATTAACTGTTTTTGTGGCCATGCCACATAGCAGAGAAATGTCTCAGAACCTGGATCCTTACTAGCCATAGTAAGGAATAGCTATAGTAAGAACTAGCCACAGGAAGCAGTAACTTTGCAACATGAGAACAGCAGAGAAAGTGGAGGAGGTTGATGTATATATAACAAAGCCTCAGCATAGGGGTGTCACAGTAAAGAAAACCAAACAGAGAGTATATATGAGTATTCTGAAAATATCTACTTTGGTAGGGTTCCCTAAGTGGATAAAAATTAAAATGAACCATATGGAAAAAAAAATATATCTGTACCAAAATTTCTGTGGAAGCTATTTCAGCTTGCGAGTCTTAAATCACTGCTTTAAAAAAAAAAAAAAAAAAACACCTTCTATATCCATCATGCATCCAATTGTAAGCTAATTTTCTTAGAAGTCTGGTAGTAACATAAAGGAGCTTCAGAAAACATGCATGACAAATCACAAGAATGCTGAAATTTAGCAGGAAAATACAGCATAGTTCCCACACAACGCCTCATAACCAACCATCTTAAAAATCACATTGACAACCAATACGTGTATCGAGCAAGATAACAGAATCACAGCATAAGGCTCATAGAATGAACAGATTAGAGCAAATATGCAAAATGAAACTGGCATTCAAGATTTTGTACACAGATTATTAACTATGCCGACAGAACTGTGGCATGACAAATATTACGTCTTTTTCCAATGATTTCCGATGCTGTTGTTTAAACTTACACTAATTAAACAGTATTATGCTAATCTTCCTGATGTCAGTAACAATCAACTCAATGTATTTCTGATGTTCTCTCTGCTCACCTGACAACTGCGAGAAATAATAAGCAAGTTATTTAGGCTGTGTCATCCTTCATGACTCTCTGCTCACTTTGCCTCTGAGGTTCTGTCACATTGAACGTCAACTTCTGTAACTTTGATTAGGTCATGCTTGTGATATATCTCCTCTGACTCCAAACTCTGTCAAGTTTCCAGTAAAACCTGTGAAACCAGTAATCCATGTTTGCATGTTTGACAGTGATATATATTAGGTCTTTTCAACATATCCCTATGCATGCTGGTATTCTCCCTTCATGCAAAGGTCAGCTCAGATTCCTTTCAGCTAGGGGAAAAAGACACCATTAGTGTAATGGGCATGGAAGGGGGTCAAAAGCAACTGTTAACACAAGACAAACAATGTGATTATCACAGTAAACTCATAAAGATAAGTGGTCAGATCTGCAGATCATGAAAACTTGGGTATTTCTACTATTTCAGTTGGACATTTTTCTATTAGTGCCTTCTTCAGGCAATGAGGACTGAAAACTAGCCTTTTAGTCATATTTGTAATCTGTCTATCTCTTATGGTATGTTATGTTCTTGCAAGTCAGAACCACAAAAGAAAACAAAGTAGTATACACTGAATATTCAAAAAGAGCTCATATTAAATTTTACTTTCAGTATGCATTACATCAGGTAACAACTGGATAAAATGTCACCCTTGTGGTTCATAGCTTGAATTGATATACAGGATGGCTTTGCCTCCCCAGAATAATGCCCTCAGACTGCCGCTGATATTTTTGACAATTCAAAGTTGTGACATCATTTAGATAAATTACAGAGATGTTTGAGGGAGATGAATTACGTAAAGATACAGAAGCAAATATTCAGTATATCTAGAGATGATAAGATCTGCCGCAAAACTTCTATAAAGGAAGCTCTAAGAAGCATTCACAGTGAAATCAATGTGTCAATTGTTTTAAGAGGAAGAAGGGTCACTAGAGATACAATGGTTAGTAGTGACTTGAAGAACTAAGCAGCAGTAAAAGAAAGAAGTTAAAAAAGAAATAATAAAATGGAACAAGTGTAGCCATAGAAATTTGGTGGAAAAGTTGAAGCTCAGCATTTGTGTAAAGGCAGGCAAAATGCAGCAGGATTGGAAGGGAGAAAAATATGGAGTGAATATGCATATCTGACAGTAAAGACACTAACTAAGTGTCATTGGAGCCAAGAGAGAGCAATGCACTGGTCATGCAATATGGCTCCAACTGTAAGTCTCACACATTTATGCAATAGAAAAAATGTATTGCCTACTGATTTATTCCTGCAGAGATCCCCAGAGCTGCAAGCTCTCTGGTTTCTCTTTCACGTTTCCTATCACTGAATGCTGTCAACCCAACAACACCTCATAATCCAGTTCCTCAGAATTTCTTTCATATGTATCTATATTAACGACTCTTATCCAAGCAAGTAGTTCTAATTAGCAGAAGAAAACCATAAATATTTGACACTTTTCTCAGCTTTGTGCTGAATATTCCTTTCTTTCATTTTTAAAAAGACGTGTATGTATGTATATATTGATATATTTATATTGGCAAAAATTCATGGGGTCAGGTTTGAAAGCACTTGATACACTTTAAAAAGCAAATTGAAAAGCCTCACTAAGCATGCTGAGGTAGTGGATATATATCTTTTACATTTTAGTGCTTGTCTTTCACACATTAGGTATATAAGAGGACTGGACTGGAAAATACTTCTGTGAAATGGAGAGTAGCATCATAAGAAACATTGTTTTGAGAATCTTAGATGGTTGAATAAATCAGGAAGGACATGGTTAGCATCTGAGAATTAAAATAATTCAGGAAAGTATTGCAACAAAGTGCTCAAAGTTTATCAAATATTTTTCATGATTTTTCAGTTGATTTGAGACATCTGTATAATATAATCAGATCTTTAAGTCTGCTGTTTATTATGCATTGATATGCCAAAATATTTATTCAACATGCAGGTAGTGGAACGAACGTACTTTGTTATTAAGGGAACAGTATCCTTGCTTTTATATAATAACAACAAAAACAATAAACCTTCAAAGCACAGAATTTTTAAAATTTCTGATACCATGTAGTGCATTCAGCTAGCTGCATCAGGTCATATTGTACAAAACTATCAAATTCAAAAGCTATTTTTGAACACTCACTGCCAGTGGGTTATTACCTACAAGCAGTGAGTCTTTTACTGTTATCCATGGGAAGAAGTCAGCAGCAGGTGTTCTGCTGCTAGCATCTCTCTGCTTTAGAATTTATGGGATTCTTTCTTTTTCTAGCGAAGCTTTCGTTAAATGCTATTACCGCCATCTATGCATAGTCAAAAAACATAGATTGCAAAATAAAAGAAGAAAAGAATTTCTTTTCCCTGCATATTGTGAACAAATAGAATATATTATCCTAATGCTTATTTCAGAGAAGAACGATGTCTTGCATGGTACCATTTATGCTTATAAGAAAGAATGGATCTACGATAAGACAAGTTGTTCATTAGAATGCCACTGGCAATAACAGCAAGACATACATAACTAGACATTCCTGCTAGTCTTAAAGATATTCTGTATTCAAAAACAGCCCTTAGGATACCCTTTCAATAAGTTTCCAACTTTTTTGCCTAAGGAAGTGTAGGTATCCTGTACAATAAATTTATCCTTTATGCTATAGATTTTGATGTTCAGAAATTTATCTCAGGGACACCTGGCACACAGAAATCAAACTGTAATTATTCTGGTGCATATCTTTCTGCTTTCATAAATTTCATCCATGTCCATTGCTATTTATCTAAAAAGAAAAGAGAAATGGTACTTTATTTTTGTTCTACCACCAAAACTTAACTCCTGTTTTAGATTTACATTACATTTATTAATTTTGCCTAACTGAATGGCATCAGGTTATTCCATCATTGCGATAAAATTTAATTCATTATCACAAACAAAATTGATAATTCTTTGTTAGCGTTTTAGAACAAGTATGAAATTTAATTAAAAGAATCAATTGATGTCATGATAATGGAAAATAAATTTAGGAAAATTAAGCTGTAATGAAATTTTGTTGTAATATGAATTATGCAGTGGATATTTATTTGCCTTAGAGTTTTCCTAGAAGTTAAAAATAATTCATTTTTAGAGGAACACCAATAAAAATAACATAAATAGTTACAGTTTCAAAAAAGCATGTATATTTCTTTACATATAAAACAGTTTCTTGCAATAAAGATATCCATAGATGAACTATACAAAAAGACAGTGAATATAATTATAAATTCTATATTAAAGCTTATGTCCTGGACATACTTATATGACCTTTTGAACAGGAATCTTGCTCTGCCTCTGCTTTCAGTTGAATGGAAATGAGACATGCTGGTCTCAAAACCATAGAACTGCACTGCCAAGAAACTACAGAAGTAGCAGTGATATGGGTAAAAAAATGCTTTCTTTCACCTTCCACATTCTTCTGTTTTATGTCTGAGTTTTGTCAGGAGCTCCTACTTCATCCATGAAGCTCTCCTGCCACCTTTGCTTATTCTATACACAGACAAACCGTTCTTGAGCTTGGAGATTGATTGGAGATTGAAAATTAACCTCTTCTCTCTAGGACCATGTGCCCCTGGGATGCTTCTGAGCAGATCCCTAATCAGGCCAAAGAATTCTCTCATGAAGTGTGGGACTTAGATCCTTCTTTTTCTCTTGTCCTCTCTTCTCAGGATCCCGAGTATCCGATCTCATGGTTGCTACAGCCAAAGTTGCTCCTATAGTCACATACCCAGTCCGTTCTTTCTTATTGACAAATATCAGGTCCAACAGAACATCTGTCCTCATCATCTCCCTCACCACCTGTGCCTGGAAGTTACCACTGATGCACTCCAGAAGTCTTCTTTGTAGAGAAAGTATCATAAAGAAGTGAATCATCAAAAGCACAACTTGAGAAAAAAAAATAGAGAGAGAGAGAACTTAGATGTGAACATAACAAATAGAATTTTCCAGCAAGTTATGAGGCATAAAATTGTATAAATACACCAAGGACTCTTAATATTCTCAGTGAATCCTTCATATTGAACTTTATGGTAATAAAAAGAATTCAAAAGCTGCCTGTGTGAAATTACTAAGAAGTTCAAGAGGAAAGAAGTCAGTCGCTTTCTCTCTTGGACCTAATGCCAGGCCAATTATGTTCATCCAATTAGTCATACAGGCATAATCCTACACAGAAGTTGTTGGAAACACAATGTTTTGCCTAACACAGCTTTTGTGGGCCCAAATTCAAGCCTGAGATACACCAGTTTGAGAGTCTTCCGGAAGTCTGGTCTGTTTTCTTTCTGTAGGAGGTGTGAATCATATAAAGTATTGTTTATGGCATGAAATTACAAGGTTATTCTCAAATACACATATTCCAAGAAAAACAAGTATATTCTATTAAAATAGCTATGTTAAATTTAAGTATTGTTCAGCACAGTAACTTATTATAGAGTAGGAATAATGTCGTTTGTAATACAGACTATTTTAGATATATCTATAACTTGCGAAGTGTTTTATATGAATTACTATGGACTTAAATTAGGTGGACAAATTTTCTTTGAGTGATTCAACTTCTGTATAAAAATACTGATTTCTTATAATCCTAGTCCATCCATTTCTACTAAAAAAGGTATTTTCATTCCAAGAAATCTACTAGTTAACAACATTGTATTTTGTTTCAACTAGCTAAAAACAAGTTCAGGATGTTTTAAGAACTAATAAAAATCATAAATGTTATAGCAAATATCAGCATTTGGGCAGGATGGATGATTAAACTACTATTTGGCAAATAAATAGGAAGAGAGGCATTCTTATATTTACTTTACTATTTCCACCAAACCCCCCAAAAATCTGTGTTTTGAGTTCCAAAGCAAGTAGTTTTCTCTGTCTTAAGATCTGCAACACTAGGTCGGACCAAATAGTCCATCTAGTCCAGTGTCCTTTAATGTAAAAGTACAGAAACATATACACAAGGAAACTATAAGAAGCAGGGTAAATCTAGAGTGATCATGATCCTGTTTACTCTTCTAAGAAACAGTAATTTGCTGACCCCCTAAGCCAGCCATCATATCAAGAGCCATCATATACCAATTCTAGGCAAACTTCTTTCTTCCTTAACTGGCATGACTTTTCTCCATTAACACACAAATCTTGAAGGTAAATGTTACTTCAAGATAAATGAGTCATCTCAGAGTTCTACTATATATCAAGCAATTGCATCAAGCATTTTTCATATGTATACTTTCTCAGATTATCCTCACAGGAACGTTGTAATGTCTTATACTTTCAGCAGGAAATGATTAGGGTTTTAGTGGTCCTAAGGGAATTCCTATCATGGTCTTAAACTTGCCTCTGGAAAAAAAATGTCTTATGCACAGATGAGTTTTATATTTGTAGTAAAAAGTTCCATTTGTTGGAGGAACAAAAGGAGCAAAGCTGTCAGTTTTGACTCAGGCACTTAGTCAAACTTTTGGATATGCTTCTGTAAGGCTGAAGAAAAAAGAACCAAACTAAATTGGAAGTAGAAGCAAAATACCTTCAGACAATGTATTTTTTGGTGATTGGGCTTGAAAATGACCAAGATTCATCAAGCGTTGGATCAAGCCAAACCTGAAAGATTTCCTTTCAGTTTCTAGAGCCCAGAAGCTAAACTGCTCTGTCAATCACAGTGTGGTTTTAGACAATCAGGTAGAAGATAAAGAGATAATGAACTTAAACAAATGAGCTACTTCTGAACAATGCTAAAATTTTAAATTGTCCATAAAGTGGATACTAACATTTAAAGCTGCTATCCCCTATACCTATGTATAGAGGATAAAAGGTTCTATAGTAAAATAAATCAAATTGACTACTTCATAAATAATTTCTACGTATTGGACAAATGACTCTTGGCATTTGGATGACTGAAATATCAATAGATGGATAGAACAAGCACATAATTCAAATCATGACAAATGTGACAAAGATATAAATATATTCAATACCTGAGAACAAATATATACTGTGAACTGAACAGTGTCATATCATCCAATTCATGTCAGATGGAAAACTAGCTCTTATTAATATACACAGAAATTCTTGGTCACTGTTGTTTTGGGTTTTTTTGCTCAACTATTTCTTGTTTTACAATATTGCATATTGGTGAGCAATACAAATAATATAATATCATAGAATATTATCTGATTAATAATAATAGGATTCATTATTATTATTGATGGATGATTCACAGCATTGTGGATAGCTAAGAAGTTAAAAAAAAAAAAAAGCTTGCTTAAAAATAAGAACATTCTCAGACTTATAACAATGTAGTATACTTGTTACTATGATACCAAGATGGTCAAAAACATTTCCTCTAGGTTGTTTACATTTCTAAGAGGAAATTTGATGTAGGAGATTTTCAATAGCCTTTTTATTGCAAGCATTTTTATGATGAAGGGAAGACAGGAATCAAAAATAATATCTAACACATTCTTCAAAATGCTCTAATAAGCAGGGAAAGAGAAACTGATCCTCCTTTTGAGCAGAAAACCCATTAAAATAACCTTTCTCCTTAGCTTTGATGTGACTTCTTCACATATGAATAGTTTACCTTGAACTTGTTTCCCACAAAGCTAGAATACATCTAGTTACAGATGTGTGAAATACAAAATCACTGGAAAAAAAACATGGGTCATTGTAATGAATCTAAATTCATTACAAATTGAGGAAATGTTCTCTCATAACAAAAAGGAGGGGAAGGATACGGATACAAAAGCAATATGGACAAGAACAGAGAAAATAAAAACAAATGGGAAAAGGAAAGAAATAGGAAAATGAAAGAAAGAAGAAAATGGAAAAGGAAGGGAAAAGCAAGGCAAGAGAATAGATTTCTTGAAATTAACTCAGATTTAAGTGTTTGATCCCTTGCTTATTAGTTACATAACCAAATGTAAAATGAGCTGCTCTTTTGAATATGGGTTAACCAAGCCACAAATATCTACCTGAGCCAGAAACACGAATATTATTATAGAAGTCAAAGTTCTTACTTGTGATCCTTATTTGCAGGTTTTTCTCAGAATTTCAAAGTCCTACTAATGATTTTCTGAAGCTAATTTTGTTAAAATCATTGATAGGTTTGGTTTATGGATATATGTGAGTATACATATATATCTGTATCCTCATTTTCTGTGTTTCTGTGTAGATATAGGTATTAAACATCTAAAAAAGAAAAGAGATTATTTTATTATATTATTATATTTTATTTTCAAGGCTAAATTTTCAGATTTTAAAGAAAAGCTTTTTTTGTCGTTATAATGCTATTATAGGAACACATAGATCATCACATCTAGTGAATGTTTTTTTTCATAATCAATAAGAATAGAAAAACCTTACCTTCTAAAGAAACTTTTTAATTACAGTTTTAGTGATAATCAGAAACTCACAACCTGTAACTCAGCTGCAAATCTCAGATAAAAATAATCTTTACTACTTTTGTTTGGACTAGAAAATAGGCAGCACCTGAACTCATGTGTCTATTATATTGCAGGATAGAAGAAGGAATCAAAATAGCTCTTTCATTTGCTATTGGTACAATGCTCTCCTACATAGTCTCCTTTCTGCTATAAATCATCATTTGTTTTGTCCATGACACTTTTCATGATGCAAGGGAAAAGTGAGTATTATAAAACAATACATCACTGAACTATTTGAGCGAATTTCCTTTTTTCAAAGTCATCAAATTAATACTTGCCAAGCTTCCTGAAACTGAATTACATGTGATCTTTAATATTATTTACATCTGTCACCCCAACACTTAAATATATTGCTTGAAATTTCTGACTGCATAGAACTGTGATATTATGTACTATAATTCAACAACTCTGATTCCTTAATCAATTACTTTAGTGTCTGCTTTTAAAATTTTCTTTTATGTTCTGAGTGTAATATTCTGATAGCAATGTCGGCACTTATCTAAGGTTGGATAACATAAGCTCTGCCAAGAAACTTGCAGTCCACAGATCTTGTGTGAAGTCTTCCTCCATTTACTTTATTTTTATTTTTTTTTCTTGTTTTCTGATGGTTTAGATGCTAGTGAAATGACGAAGTCTGATCCATTTCTATTTTCCCATTATTTTTGTTTTGTATATCTGAAAGATAGTCCACGGGCTTCTTTTTACAAGGTTTCACAATATAAGAAGCAATAGGAGCAAGTTACTTCAGGAGAAACACTACTGCTAAAATTTGTTTTCATAAATGTTCAAAGAACTCTTTTCTTAATAGAATACTAAAAAACAGTAATGAAGTTCTTGTGAATTTTATTGAATGATGGAAAACTATCAAAACCAACATGAGAAACAGAGTCAAGGCTATACCTTCTCCGAGAGAGAATTTCTGAAAGAAAATAACAGCAGGCATGTTCTTGCTTATTTTCAGGCCATACAGGAGATAGCATATTTTAATCGACCTACAGTGGAAATATTTTTGCAAACCATTGACTTCAGGAAAAACCCTGAAATGTCATCCACGTTTCCTTATCAAATTATGAAGTGGATTTGCACACAAAACCCTGGCTGAGCCACAGACTGTTACAGCCGTAATATTCTGAAAGTAAAAATAGCTCACTAGCAGAGATGTGGGCAATTGCATGGCAGTTCCAAGTGCTTTGGGGCATGTTTAATTTATTATATATATATACAAAGAGGTCCTTCAAATATGTATTGCTGTATGTAATCTTTGACAATTTTGCTATTTTTTATTTATATTGGAGTAACCTAGCCACAGCAAAACATTGGAATGAGAAAAATTTGGAAAATTAAATAAAGAATATTATATAGATATGGAGCACAACATTATTTATGAGAGTATTCTGACCCTCTGCCCTCCTGCAGATCTCCATTGCACATTTCAGCCTCTTGGCTTTCAAATAGATATTTGAAGAGAATGAACACAGAAACCAAGAAAAGTACATATAAATCCAGCATGTGTATATAGCAGTTGTATATCTACGTACATAAATGTATGCAGTACATGTAAGTATAGATATATTGCAGGCATTGCATAACTAAATCTAGCAAGTTTCCCTTACAATAGTATTCAATTACATGAAAATACAAATTTAAATTAAATTTGATAGTTTTATATCTATAAATGCTTGCAAAAGAGATGCATTCAATCATAATACAAAACATTCACTGTCCAGTTCAGCTTTAAGGGATTTTTTAAATTTTCCTTAGAGTTTCCATGCTGCTATCATATCACAGTTTTTCATTGTTGAAAGGAGGCCGTTCCAGCTGGCTATAAGACATCCTGCAATCCTTGTATAAAGGAACCTTTTATAAAGACATTAGACCTCACAATATACAAAAAAAAAAAAAAGCCAGCTGGTCAATTCCATGCTAAATTTTGATATCAAGTGTGGAGGCCCGCTTCAGAAACAGTAGTAGTAAACAACTAACTGCAGAGATAAATGTCTAATCAGCAAGGAGCAAAG
>JAWLRI010000923.1:6142675-6156249 GCA_034781795.1 Crypturellus tataupa | reverse complement strand
TCCTCACTGCCTCCCTTGAGGTACTTATAGACACTGATCAGGTCCCCTCTCAGCCTTCTCTTCTCCAGGCTGAATAGACCCAGCTCTCTCAGTCTCTACTCATTAGGCAGATGTTTCAGACCCCTGATCATCCTCGTGGCCCTGCACTGGACTCTTTCCAGCAGCTCCACATCCTTCTTGTACTGGGGGGCCCGGAACTGGACACAGTACTCCAGATATGGCCTCACCAGAGCTGAGTAGAGGGGCATGATCACCTCCTTCATCCTGCTGGAGATGCTCCTCTTAATGCACCCCAGGATCCCATTGGCCTTCCTGACCACAAGGCACACTGCTGCCTCATGGTCAACCTGTCGTCTACCATGACGCCCAGGTCCTTCCCTGCACAGCTGCTCTCCAGAAGGTTTGTTCCCAGCCTGTACTGATGTCTGGAGTTATTTCTCCCCAGGTGCAGGACCATGCACTTGGCCTTGTTGAATTTCGTGAGGTTTCTCACCGCCCATTTGTCCAGTATGTCCCAGTCCCTTTGGATCACAGCGCAGCCCTCTGAGGTCATGTTGCTGTCTCAGTATTCTCTGCTTAACCAGAGATGAAGGAAAGTATAGTTACATGAATTGAGAATATCGGCAGCAGTGTTTTAAAGTCACTAGAGTTTCTGCCCTTTGAGGGTCACAGGCACATTCAAGAAGGAGGGAAGGGAGTTTCTCTGGTCTCTTAAACCTTTAAGTCACTGTACTACTCCCCCAATAGTACAAAGTCTGCTTGTTACTTCTGTATTTCCTGATGCAAAATTTGTGAAACTCTAATTCCACACTGATTAAAAGAACTAAACGGACTAAATTAAGACAACCCAAGGAGTTTGTGGAACCCTCTCTCACCTGGTTCTACTGAAAAGTCTGTGTTTTACGCAGTTTTTAATACTGAATCTAGTGGTGAGCTGAAACCTGAATGTTTCCTAAGAGCATTACTTTTCAAATACTTTGAGAAAACTAAAACAGCCTTTCTTTTTTATCTACATCTAAGACCTTGTTTCTGTGTGAGATTTGCAAACGGATATTTCTCTGTGTTAATGTGCCCACGTGGGAGAGACTTCTTATTCTTCTAAGAATCCTTTTCCAAATTCAAACCATCGAAGTATTTAGCAGATGAAATGCATAATTACAGAGACATTCATAGTTGAATTTATACAGCTATAAACCAATGCTATTTATTTGCTCAGGCATAAAGAGTTTCACAGTTTCCCATTGAAAATGATTAATATGCTAATGTATTTTAAAATAAAAACTACAATCTTAGATTTTAGAGATAACTATGGGGGAAAAATAGTTCTGTTATCTACTATATGCTCATGAGAGCATATAGTTAGCATCTGCTAACTGTTCTGTCTAGCCCACTGTACAAATCTGACCTTTGATCTGAAATCGTAGTTCCACAAACACTTTAAGCCATCGCTGCCTCTGCTCCCTCCCTCATAGTCTTACTCATTCTGTCTTTCAGCAGTATAGGATACTGATTAAAAACACCATTTTTCTTCTATGTAGTTTCATTTAGAACTGTACCTCATATAATCTCGATCAATGCTTGTCTAGGAAAAGGGCAAAAAAGTAGTAGTCATCAAGTGAAGGTGGAAGAGCAGGACTTCTTTTTTGGTCCTGTTTTTAGTACCCTAAAATTTTTGTGAACTGCTTTGTCACATATATAGTCATTGGAATTCTGCAAGACATACACAAGCAAAGACTTGTTGTGTTGGACCATGAAGAATAAGTGCAAAGAGCTATAATTTTGAGATAGCCTATTTCAGTTTAAAACAATTCAGTGAACATGAGCAATCTTGAAAGGTGCTAGTGCCTTCGAAAAGATACTGGAGACTTGAAACGCCTTTTCAAATTATAAAGGAACACTTAAGAAGCACTCCACACCCTTAGGTTCTGACCTTATGCCTTTAAGGTGTCAAAAGCCTATTGCAGGGTGCTGTAAGTAGTCGGGCTTTTTATTTCTGCTTGCTTCACCCCACACCCAAGGGCTCTCAGATTACATGCGGGGACACACATTATACAAAATGCTCCCTTAAATTAAAGCGAGGTGTCTTTATTATCTATCCAGGTTTTGGTTAATCCAGACACTGTAAAATGTTGATGATTTTAATACATAATTTGCAGAACTTTAGGCTGTAGCATTATATTCTAACAACAGCAACAACAACAAAAAATGGATAAAGAAGGGAAGTGAAAGTGACGTATCAGCCAAGGTCATGAAAAAGCATATGCTAAGTTATCCTATGTTAAAGGACTGAATGATAGAAAAAAAATCAGCTTAGACAAAGCTGATTAATGCGAAGCTACCAGTAATTCATCAGATGAGGAACACCGTGTACTCTACTGTGATACTGAAATTGCAGGGAGAACATAAGATATAGATAAATATTACCTGCAACAGTGATGTCAAAAATATGTTTTGTGGAAACACTTACCTCCATCCTTGTGGAAGGCTTTGTTAGGGGCAAATTCTAATCTACAGTCTATGCCATTGCACATTTAAGAGGTTATGGAAAGGATAAGAGTGCAGATAAGTTTGACCCTTTGTGTTTTCCTTTCTGTAAGATGAAAATACATTAGCTCTGAAAATTGTTTAAATCCAGTTGTAGCAATTGCTTAATCAGAAAAAGCTCCTTTCTCTGATGAACTAGTTGTTAGAAGCAATACTTGCAAACAGTCAATAAAAAAACAAAGCCAAATGCCTCTGAAGTGGTGTTAATCCTTGGCTCTCACACTATGTCCCTACACTAAAGTACCTTGCAACTAATTATGTAGCCTGTAACCCTCACAGCAGACCTAAGCCATTAGGGATGATTATAACTGTGTGCTGAAGCTCTCATTAGGTGATGCACTTCTACCATTTGCATCACCACCCCTCATAGCTATTCTGGAGTTACTGCTTTGTCATTACAAAGTCGTGTACACTAGGCATAAGAAGTTTATAAGAATTCTTATAAACTTCTGATTTTTTGTGGAATGTGCCTCTTTATGTATAATAAAGAAATACTCTACCTCCAAGAAGAAAAAAAATGGAGTTTCTTTGTCTACATGGAAGGACTTTGCTAGGTTCTTCCTTGAATTAAGGAAGGAGTGATCAACACTTTTAGTGCTTCAAGTTAGAACATTCTGAAAATTCCAATAGACTTGGATTAGTTACTTGGGCTAGTGACTAGTATTAGAAACAACACTGACTCTATCTGCTGTTCTCCACGTTAACACCACAGAGCATGAAGGAAAATGGAGAATGCTACTTTGATAGTCCTGCATAGTAGCACAGAGCTGCTAGGGAGGTAAGAGTTTTTGTTTGTCCTTAGAGCTTGGGCTCCTCCTAAAGCTCTTCTGCTAATAATCTTGAACACAATAGGTTTTATTTTAAAGAAGCAAAGATTATTTCCTCCTAATTCATAATTAAACACAAAGAACATTCTTTTCTGTCTACACACTGAGCTGGATGCAATGCTAAATTATCAATATCTTCATTATTTTTTATTGTGCATTGGGCTGCCTAAGAGCCTATGTCACAAGCCAACACCCCACTGTGCTAGGCATTGTACAAACAATGAGCTAAAAAGATTGTCTTGGTGCCAAAGAACCTTTCAGCTGAATATTGTGGTTCAGAGCAAATGAAAGAGGAGCCAAATGTAAAGTTCAGCTGTATGAGTGAGAACATTCTCAGCTAGTTCCCATGCCATTTCTGTATGTCCTATTTTCTCTTACTTCTCTTTTGCAGATTTGTGGTGCACCTTGTCATTTCACAACAGTCACAGTAATCTGAGGAAATGTGAATACAAGCGGAAAAAATTCTTAGCAGTGTCTGGTTTTGTCACATTAATGTATTTCTTTCAAAGGAATCGTTGGATTAAAAAAAAAAAGATGTTCAGAGGAAGAAAAATATTTTCACTGAAAAGGCAGTTTTTCCACATATCTGGCAACAATTAGGTAATGATGTAAAAGTAATAGGATAATCCCACGATGCTCATCACCTATTCATTTTCGAGCATGCAAGCTCCTGAATCTAAATGTTTGCCAGGGCTCTGAGGTGTGTGCTTGGTTAGCCAGGCAATGTCATCACTGAAGCCAGCACAAGAGAATTGAAGTGGGCCTGGAACTGCCCTGATCAAACAACTTGAAGTCAAGAGTGGATGGCAGACAATGTGGAAAGCACAAGCTGATCACTCGTGCTCTATAGCCTCCAGCAGGGATCCTCTGCTTTCTAAAGCTTTTAGAAATAACTTTGTACAAAGTCAAAAGAGAGAATAAAGTGTTTGCCAGTATTGCCATATTGTGTGTCTGTAAGTGTAAGTGCAAGTGCAATCTGTTGTATGCTTATACTAACTGCACTAAGTGTCATGGAGTTAACTATGACATGCTGTGGCATATAGTGAAGGAAAAACAAGCTATTAAAGAAATATATAGAGTTATGAGTTTAGGCTCTTGGTAGGGGGACGGTTGTTTGGCTGGTTGTTTATCACAGTGCTCTCCTTACAATTGCTGGAGAGGTCTCTGTCACTAATTTTCTAAGCAATGATCCCTTCACCTGTCGTGATCCAGTGCAGGAGTTAAACTGACAGAAAGCTACTGAACCTGAGCCAAAAGGAGGTCCCTGGGCTCCGGCAGGGACTGGCTAGGGGCTCCTCATCCCAGCGAGGTTCCGCACTCAATAGTCCATTAAATAAGGACCTAGCACCCTAGTACATGTGTGATTCTATCACCTATTAGAAGTCTGCACTTCATAAATCCTTTTTTTAAGCAATTTGTACAAATAAATGTGTCACAAATTCATGATTTGGAATATCTGGGGATACAGGGGACTAGGTCTTTCGGAAAAGGAGGGATAGTTCATGCTAAAGAGATGATTCTAAGGTTAACACTCTACCATTTACAATGGAAGTAGACAATTTAAACAGCTTTCTCACAATCCCTTTGGTATGCCTGTGCTGAAACCACAGTTTTGACTCCCTATAGCTATAGCCTGAAGGGACATTTCAGTGTATTGCTGGTGGTTCAAGTTAAAAGGAAAGCAAGACATTGGAAATATTCTGCGATGATACCTTGATCTGCAGTTTGACTGCTCTGAGAGCAGTCATCTGTCCCATACTTTTATTAGTGTAATACTTAAACACTATTCTCCTTTTAACAGGTGCAATTAGTAACTGCATTTTTGCTCTTTTGAAATGAACTGAAAATAAAATCAGACACAACTCTCTGTGCTAAAGTTTAGTCCTATATTCCATATTACATTGATATAAAGCATATGCAGAAAAAAAGGGGGAGTGGATTACATCAATGTTTATTTTGTAGTAAACTTTCAGAGAAATTTGGGTTTAAACTACAAAGGTCAAGTTGAAGAAAAATCCAAACTGTTTAGTAATGAGTAGATAGAGAAATTGTTTGTATGATATTTGATGTTATTCTCACCTAGAGTTTAAAGGTTAATAAGGAGTGAAAACTACAAAAATAGTAAGCAGTGACACATAAAGCTGAAGTATTTTCCTATTTGTAGTTTTTGATTTCTATGTTATTGGCCTAGGATAGCTTAATAAAAATCATTTAAAACCCTGTGAGTTTACAGTAATTGAATCTGGTAAAATTAAACCTATTAAAAAACTTTATTATGGCTATTTGTAAAAACCGTATACTGCATACTATAAATACTGGCCTAAATGACAGCGGCAAATGTGGTTCTAAGAAAACATAAGATACTTATAACAACTTCTAAAACTTTTATTAAACACACTGTTACCAAAAAGGACATATTTGTAAGCAGATATCTTTGGACACCCTAACGCATAAATATTTTCATGTCATTTACTTTATATTCAGCTAAGTAATGAATCAAGCCAATAACACATACTGAATGTTGTACACAGATACTCTGTTGATAGTTCTTGTAATTTGTTGTATGGTTTATGATTACTAAAAGCAGATACTCTTATTTAGCAGATATTATCAACTGCAGATACCCTTAGCAATGGCTTCATCACCCCTCAAGTTTTAAGAGCAAAAATATGAATGGAATGAATGAAAGGTATTGGAGGTTTCTTCCATTTTTTTTTTTCTTTTTTAAAACATATCTGAGGAATGATTCAATAATTTTGAACACAGCTAATATCTGTCAGTCTGTTTTTTAATTCTGAAGTGTTTAGTAATTTTCAAGAGAAATATACAAAATACAGTCAGGATATCAGATAGGTCTTTCTGAAATAGGAGAATTTGGAGTCACCTATGGCTGTCAGCAGAACAAAAAGGACTCTGAGTGAAAGGCAAGGAAATGTATGTCTGGAAATACTTTCTACATCATGAGGGCAAAAGTATAGAATTTAACTTTCACACGTACCCAGACTATCCCTTCTGACAAAAAGCCACTAGACTGGCATAAAATATTGTCTGCATGATATTGGTGGCAGCTGAAAGGTCTTTGACTAGTGTTTGATTAAAAATCAATGGCATTTTTTTTCACTGTGTGTGAGAAGAACATGAACTCCCACACACCTTGATTTTCCAGGATGTCATTATGTTTACTACAGTTCATTAAAGTTACTAATTTATATGCTCTGAACCTCTCTGGGACATTAGACAAGTTTTCAGAGACAAATTTAAAGTATTCTGTTTTTAAACTGTTTTAGTTTCTGCATATACGTGGAGTATTAAATATAGTATGAGCATGCCTCCAGTTATAACCTAATGTGGCAAACCTTGGGCTAGTTCCATACAACTGAGTAATGCATACAGCCCAGCTGCCGCAGCTCTCTGCTTTATGAATGTTACTTTGCTCCTCCAGAAGGAAAAACCCCTGTGGAGCTCCATGATGTGGCAGCTAGGCCAGGTCTGGAGGCCTGGCTTCCTCGCAGCTAGCACCTCCGCAATTCCCCGGCAGCATCCTGGCAGGTCCATTGAACAGGGGACCTAGCACTGGCCAGGAACTGCTTAGCAATCTTTGCAAGTCTAGAGAAATGTCTAGCTCGTGTTGCAAAAACCTGTCAGCTGTCTTTTTCTGCTTTCAAAACTCCCCTCAGTTACTTCTATGCAGACCTGTCAGCCAAAACTAAGATAGTTTGGCTCTTTCTTTTCATTTCGCCTATTTAATTGGCTTGAAAGGAATAGGAGTAACTCATCTAAGCTTCCTCTCTCACTGTTGTTGATTCTTGGTGCTTTAAGACAAGTATAACAATATCTGATATTTACCACAAAAAGAAAACTAAAACGCCGTATCAGAATTTCTAAATTTGTATTTAAACATACAAATAACTGGATTGATGTAGAAGGTTTGTAGGTCTTGTCAAATCCTTCTGTGTTCTTACTGCCTTGAAGTCTCAATTTCTCTTTTGGGGTTTCTTGTCCTATTGAAATGCCTGAAATCACTCTCTTAAATAGAGCGCTCTCTCTTCTACCATTCTCTCTAATAGATCTAGAATTAACTTTTAGACCAAGCAGTAGACCTATATTTTGGCAGTCTTTTTTGTCAGTCTTTTTATATATTTGGCAGTCTTTATATATATAAAAAAAATACAGAAATGTCCCACATTAATGAAACAATTAAAGTCATTACAGAAAGTTTCCTAATATCTACCACTTTCGTCTGGTCCTTTGGTTCACCCTTGCTATGTTCCTGTTGGGTCCTCAGATTGACACTTCAGTCTTCTTCTAGCAGAATAGGAAAGTGTTTACAGCAACCTGTCAGCATCATGATGTCTTTGCCAGGAGGAAGATGATGTTCATGATGGAGATTTGAGGCCTTGAGGCTATTTTTATGTCTCCTTATCACTGTTGCCTTTTTTCTCTCTGGCTCCCAGATAAAGTTTTAGGTTACTCAACAGTTTCTCCCAGTTTCAGCTGACAGAAAAGGCAACAGTTGCACTGTGGCTTCCTGGACTGGTCAGGCTTTACTGTGTCTGGCAGTCACAGAGGTTCAGCAGGAGCGGGCTGCAGTCACTGATACTGGCCAAGCAACCTAAAACCAGCTCAGGTCAAGACAAGCCCAGACAATCCCCAGGACCCTGCAATTTGTAGAGAGCCTATTTGATCATTTGCTTCTAATGCTAAAAATCATATGTCCTGGGCTACATATTCAGTTCTTACAAATGGCTTAACTACTTGGCTGATTACATAGAAAGCAAAGTAGGAAAATGACATCAAGTGCCAAAGACTATCGAAACAATGACTAAATCAGTGTTAAGTCTTGTATGGGGAGACCTAGAAAGACTTCAGCTTACAAAAGTTTGTCATCATGGAGAGGCAAATTTCATTTCTACCTTCACTGCTAAGGAGTCGTGGGCATATCTGGAAAATGTCTTTTTAGCCATGTGATCCCTAACATGAGGTCGGGGTAGAGACTTTTGCCTACCACCAATATATTCAGTGGTAGAGAAACAGAGAAACAGTGGGAGATTTCCTGAAAGGGAACGTGTCCAAAAAAAAATGAGGGTTAGCAATATATTGTCTTCTGAGTGAAGTGTGCTTCAATAAAAACAAATGGTCCAAAACTAGTCTATCAGTTGTTTTTTAATAACTTTGTGAAAGTCATTTCCAGAAGCATAGCAGATACTATTAAAAATGTAAGACAAGGATTTAGTAGGGATTGAAAATCTGTATTATAAACTATTTGAGATCCTGTCATGTATCAAAAGACAATACAAAACTCAAGTATATCATACAGAAGATAATCAAACTGCATGGAAGTTTATGAGAAAAAAAAAGAAAAAAAAAAGATGTCTTAATATTTAATCAGGAATATATGATATTTTTATCAGAAGTTTTTTACAGGTACAATCTATTTAATAGTGTCTAAATAATATCTAAGAGTATCCATGCCTATTGACATTGATCAAATGTCATGGTATTCAATAATTTGAAATCTAAATGATCAACAGTTAGTTATGCACAGTTCAGATGGACACCTCTTAGACATGTTACTCCTTTTGAAGAGGAAAAATAATGTAAAAGGGAGTTTTTGGGAAATAGCAAGGGAAGCTTTGGACAGCAGAAATCTAGCTTGATTGTTATATAAAACACCCTATTTTGGAACTTAAATTGAATTTGAATGTTTTTCTTTTGCAGTCTTTCTCTTTTTCTCCCCTTTAATATAATACCTCAATTTCTGACCCTTCCTGAAAGAAAAAGACCCTTAGAACATCATTTGGTAATTGTTATTTAATGTCCATGACTCACACACAGTATATCTGACATTCCATTCTCCTTTGATTTGTTGAACCAGCAGAGAAGAAAACAGAAAAATAAAATCTAATTAAGGAGAAATTAGTATGTGGACAAAATATTTTTTTCTGAAATGTCAGTAAAGTTCACAACGTAGGAGGAGATAGGCAAGAAGTGTCTACATTTCTGGAAGAGGAATTTTTATGGTTTATCATATGTGGTATAAACTATATTTTGGGTCATTTAATAATTAGGATGCTTTTTACTATATGAGTAACTCTATTAACAGAGTTGTATTAGCCAAGAATTTGAATAATAGACTATTGCAAGCATGACTGTTGCAAGTACCGGTGGCATCAAGTATTAGTATGCATAGCATGCCTGTTGGTTTCCTCGAGGTGCCTTCCCTACCCAGTATAATTTGTTATGGTTAGGAAGCAGATGCACTCCTTATTTTGTTTCTAAAGCAACAACCTCTTTTTTTTTTTTTTTTCTTTCCCCATATATGAATAGATTTAGCTTTCAGCCAAGATTTCAGGCATTATATTGGCTACTTTACAACTCCATGTGGATATGAGAGAGATCTCTGTGAAACTCTTAGTACAACAAACATTCTTTCAACAAAGATGCTTGGAACTCATTTACAGTTATTTTGCGAAATGGGTGAGTCTAACTGACTAAAATATGACAAATTAATCCACCTATGTAAATAAATGTGATGAGAAAATTTTGTTAAAATAATATTTAACATGAGACTAAATGAAAGTCTGAGAAAAGACTTCCTAATGATGACATAACTTTCATATTTCTATAAGAGTTTCATAAACACAGGAGAAAGAGTATTATTTGTGTTTACCTAGGACACAGACCAACACTGACAAAAGTTAAAAAAAAACATGGAGAGTGTGAATATCCAACACTCGAAGCCAAGACTAGAATTTTGACAACACGAGAGACAATGAAACTTTCAGAAAAAAAAAGAGAAAGAAAATGACATTTGAGATTTTTCCAAGTGCAACTTGGAAATATTGAAATTTTTCTAGTCAGTACTGACTCTCCACCTAACTCTGTAGTAGCCTATCATCACAAAAAAATTATATGAACGATCCTTCTGAATACAGAATTCTTTACAGGAAAAACAAATGCCAAGACCCATTGATAGTCATATTTTATTGACTGCTATATGCTTTTCCATGTAAAATACAGTCCTCATTGTGGAAAAAAAAATTGTAAGGCATTTGAGATTTCATATTACCTATATAAATATAGAAAGTATTATTTCTTATCTCCTTCATTACTCCAAAATTTTTAATTTCTATTTTGGCAATTCATTTTTATAATTACAGGAACTCTAGAATATGCTAGCAAGGCTCACATGAGATATGTAAAGAAGGTCTTCCACATCCTTTTTCTTTGAATTTCTAAAACTTAATTTTATCTGTTACTAAAAATACCGTAAATAATTTTCCTGGGGATTGCTGGAATGTACTTGGCATCTGCAAAATCAGTGTTCTTGTATCAGATATAAATTCTCTCTGTGTGGGAGTTAGTTCATATTAGCAATTACTGCCACAAAGTTTTCAGTCAACAGCTATTACATACAGTGTACAAATCAGGATGAAAAAAAAGACATAATTCAGTATCATGAGAAATGATTCCATACATTTATATGCCCAATTGCTAGATATTTTTCTTTGCAGTATATTTATACTTGATTTTTAGATTTTTTTTCTGCCCAGCTGTTCACATTATACATAAAATAAGTAAATATCATGAAAGAGTTACTGAAATATCATTAAATTATCTTAGGAAAGATTAAGGTGTGACTTGCCAAGAGAAGAACAGATGTCTTTATCAAATTATTCTCCTGTCACAAAGATTGTTTGCTCCCTTGAGAAACTAGGAAGTCACTGAAGCTGTTAGCATTCCCTAGTGCTGCTCACTGAATATAATTATAGGGAACCTTATAAAAATGAGGACACAGTCTTTTATAGTTCTCTCTAGTTCTCTCTATTTTCTTTCTAGTGATGGTTGGATGTCTCAGTCATTCTCACATGAACATCTGAAAAAACCCTTCATAGATTGCGTGTAAATTCTTTATCACCTTTTTCCAAACAGAATAAAATTCTCAAAACTCCTAAAAATGTACTGTAAGGAGTCCACCCTGCACTTTGTTAGAAACTCATGGATAATTTTGTAGTTATGAATCAAGCTATTCCTTCACCTGCAAACAAGTACAGCATTTTCCTTTCCTGATCTTGGAGCTTCCTTTCCTGATCTTGGAGATAAACAATCTCTTATGCCCCAGCTGCTAATTTGAATCATTCTCTATAACTATATTTCATACTTATAAACATATTTGATACTTTAGAGAATGGGTGTGAGCGTGTTGCCTAACTTAACTGACATTTCATTCCAGGACTGGTATTATATAGTCTCGAGGAGAGATCTGAATTGCCTCAAGGCCAAAGTTTTCCTGTCTCTTTCTGACAATCTTCATCTACTTTTGGAGAACTCTACGGAGATGAAACTATTTTTACTCTCCAAGGCACATGAAAAAATATCATAAATTTTAGCTTTCTCAGACAAATCTTTTGGTACAATATATATTATATCAAATTAAATAATTAAAAACAAAGAAGTGACTACAAGAGCTGAAGGTACATTACAAGAAAGGAAAATGAGAACATAAGAGCATAATGAGACATTAAATGCCTATTGCAGATTTTAGCAAATACCTTTCTCCTCAGAGGGCTTTTAAGCACAGAATCGCAGAGAAGCTGGGTTGGTGACATTTCTGGAGATCATGCAGTTCAATCTCATGTTCAAAGCAGTCAGCTAGATCAAGTTGCTCATGGCCGTGTCTGGTGGGGTTTTGAGTATTCTTCAAGGATGCAGACTGCACAGCCTCTCTAGAAAACCTTTCCCAGTGCTTGAAAACTCTTGCTTAAAATATTTTTTTTCTTATGTTTCAGTAGAACTTCACGTGTTTCTCTTTGTGCCCATTGCCTCATCCTCTCACTGAACATCACTAAAATTCTGAATATATCTTCTTTACTTCCCCTCAACAGGAGTTTATAAAAGTTAAGACAGGCTGAACAGTCCCAAGTTTCCCAGCTCCGGTTCCTTAATCATCTTTGTGGCTCTTTTCTGGGTCTGTGGAGGATCGTTCAAAGACGATAGTGCCTTGTGTTCCAGATGGGCTTGGGATTTGGCAATAATCATGCCAGAATGAGGTGACTACCTCGAGCATTTATTCAGGTGAAAGCACATAAGAGAAGCAAAGTGTGGATAACTGCTCACAAGGTGATATCTGCTGGTGGGATACTGGACCCGAACATCCTCTCGAGTTGGCAGATCAGAGAGTTGCTGACCGGATCCCACGGAGACAGGGTAGGGCTCACAGTTAGGAGTTTCTCCTTCCTCCCGCCCCTCACCTCCCTGACTTCTTTATGCCCGGTGCATCCTGGCACGTAGGGTCAGTAGGACCCAGCAGGCAGGCCGGGGGGCCGACAAACTCTGCCTTCAGTTGCACAACTCTCCCCCTTGGGTGTGCAAGCGCGCCTGCCAGTTGGGGGTCCTAGCCCTCAATTCGAGGGTCCTGCCTTCCTCCTCTTCTTCCTCATTTCCAGGTGTTTGATCTCCAAAGACAGTTTGGATCATGTCTGCAGTTAAGTTGGTGTTGGGGATAATGGGGAGCCATAGAAGCCTGAGTAGGTCCCGGGCTGCCCCCAAATGACCCCGGTGCTTGTGCATACTCAGTCGTGCCAGTTGGCATGACTGAGCAGTACGCAGGGCACCGGGAAACTCATTACACCTAATACATAGAATGTTCTGGCAGCCCGGAAGTGGGGGCCAGGTGCTCCTGGTGGAGGGGGTTAGAGCGAGTAGCTTTGACCAACCAGAACCCTCCACCATGGAGCGCCTCCAATAGGAAGAGATCAACAGTGGCCCCCACCAATGGTAGCTCCCCCTCATCCCATTTTCCTCCTACCGTGTATTGTGGCATTTCCCTGGGTGCCGGAGTCACCCTCCAGGACCCTATAATTTATTCCGTTAGTATTTTCTTTTATGTTCTGTCCTGGAGGGGCCTGCAGGTAGCCACGAGGGATTCACGGTCCGCAGGTCAAGCTGCCGTGAAAGGCACTGGGGCTCCCCTAAGTTGGGAGGCTACTGGCCTGCGAGGACAACCTTGTTGCTGGGCTGGAGATGAAGGCCCCATCCCCTCGGTATAAGCGGACGGACAGGTGTTCGTCCCCTCGCGCATCTCGGGGTGTCCCCCTCCTGCACAGGCTCCTGTGGGCCTCTCGAACATCATAGAATCATAGAATCATAGAATCATAGAATGCCTAAGGTTGGAAGGGACCTCTAGAGGTCATCTAGTCCAAC
>JAWLRI010000923.1:6096681-6132609 GCA_034781795.1 Crypturellus tataupa | reverse complement strand
GTGCAGGGGGGTTGGACTAGATGACCTCTAGAGGTCCCTTCCAACCTTAGGCATTCTATGATTTTATGATTCTATGAAGACAGGATAGGCTTTCAAATAGAAATAGAAATAGTGGAAATGGAGATCTTTGGCTAGAAAGCAAAATAGGGAGTATAAAAGTATAGAAGGGTAAAAGTAGTGTGAGAACTAGGAATCTTGTTCCTTGAACTATGCATGTATGTAATGTTAAATAGTAATTAGACAAAAGAGACTTTCTACTGGCTGAAATTGGATTACTTTTATTTTTCTATGTTTAAAATGTCAGTGCCGTTATGTTCAGTAGCTGCAACTCCATTTTGTGATTTGACACTTTGTCTTGGAAGGTGTAAGCACATCTATTAGATCAAGATATTTAAGTACCTGCCTTTCCTCTGTATACCCACGGGATTTAGAAGCTAGATACCTTGTGGCTTAAGCTAGGCATGAATCAAATGAGAAATGCAGAAGTATTGGGAACTTTCAGGATATTCAGGATGAGGCAGATGCTTAGGAAGAGTTTATAAATTCAGAAGATACAGATACCTAAGGTCTATCTAAATTCATTATTATATCCTACTAAGAAGAAAACTAAAGGTTTAAACCTAAGTTGTTATTTCAGAAAGACCACTCACAAACTCAAATAAGCAAGTCAGTTGTTCTACACATTCCAAGAAATAGCCTGTGCTTCACTCCCTTTTTGGAATGGGTTTATGAATAAGTAGAAGTTTGCATGATTGATACTGAAAAAAATATATTACAGAATGATTTTCAGCATATATTTTCACAAAGCATTCTCAGGAAGCACCACTAAATTAATGGAAACATAGACTGAGCTGCAGTTATTTATCCCTCCTAACATTCTAACTTCTGGCATTACCTCTGAAGCCACTGAGTGACATAATAAAAAAACACAGAGAAGGGTCAGGTTTTAAGAGACGCAAATGGATCAACCAGAATCAACACATCTCAGCAGAGGAAGATAAATTAGATCCTGATCTAGAAAAATATTTAAGAACTTTAGCTACTGTTCTTAAATAATTTATTATCTATTCTTTAGAATTTCACTACTTCTTGGAAGGTTATACCTGTTCAGAAAGGGACAAATAACAAATAGTAATTAAATGTGCCTTGGCAAATAGTGATTTAACAATTTTTGCTTTTCTGAAAAGTAAAAATAAGCACATAAAACACACTTTTAAAATCATTCATATTGGATCACTTTTGACATACACTTAATGACTTTTACATTGAGAATATAGTTTCAAATTCTTCTTCTTGGACCATAGTACATTTCCAAGCTTGAAGATTTTCAGCTAGGCTTTGCACAACCAATATATAGTCAAAAGCAATTACAGTTACAAAAGATCAGATAACTGTGATTGAGTGGATGAACCATACACAGGCACTGTCCATTAACATTCCTCTGTAATGCAGCTAGAAATGCCTGTAGCAGATAACAGTTTTAAAAGGAACAGTTGCTTGGGCTTGATCAGCCTGCAATTCAATAGCCCAATTAAAGATTTGGGGTTCCATCAGGGGTGCTAATGATAACATGTGAGTGTTAATTGGTAGGAAATGTCAGTCTAATCTCTTTTTTTTTTTTGTGATTCTAGATCAAGACACCTAGATTACACGGCAGTCAGCAATATTGTAAGTCCAGCCAGCTTTAATAAGAGAATCTCAAATACCAAGCAGGCGAGGCCCAATGCAAGTGCATTCTACTAGAGAATGCCACCACCTTGTGCTGCAGTAAGGTTTTAGGAAGAGTCCTCACCCCTCCCAAATCTGGTGTAGCGGATAGGGAGCCTGTACATTCACCTGATCACCTCAAATGATGTGTCCTGAACAAAAGCAATTCAGTATTAGGAGAAGGAAGCGAAAAAAAATATGTACACTTGGAAACTAACTCTGCAGCTATTTTTTCCAGAATTATAGATATTCAGTGGTAAATAAACAAGTCTAGTTAGAAAAAGGAAGCTGGAGCTAGAGAAGCTGAATAATTATAAAAGCTTGTAATGGCAAAGAAAGGCATTTCCCAGGAGAAGTATTAGTTGTTTATTTAACTCTATAGCATGAGCTGTTGCAGTAGAAACCCTAGTTCAATGAAATGACAGCATGCAGTTTTAGCAATTGATAATTACTCAGAGTTTAAATCTGTAGAACAGAGGAAAGCCACAATTTGGAGCTGGAAATAGAGGGCTGCTGTGGGAGTCTGACCCATAGGAAGTACTTGATCTGTGAATAGAGATGTTACATGGAGGGGGAGCATTCTCCATATCACCTTGGAAAAGCACGCTTGTGGGGACTTGTACTGCTTAGACTAACAGCAACAAAATTGTGACTTGTTATTTTATGCTCATACTTGTTATTTTATGCTATGGAGAAAGGCAAAGTAACTAGACCACTGAAAGTCTTCTGCAGTCCATGTAGAAGCCTGTAAAATCAAGATTGTGTTGTTTTATTTTAAAAGCTATTTTAAAATAAACTAACTTGAACTCAATTGTACTAGCATTGCTACCAGGTACTTCTGTTTTCAAATCTTATGAAGCCTGATGTTTTCATAGCTTTACCTCATAATTTCAGTTTGCCCAAACAATTTCCTTCAGCTTGGAAGTTTAGCTTCCATTTCCTCTCTTCCATGAGGAAATTCTTCAACTACAATTAATAGCTAAAAATATCCTCTACTATTCCGTGTGCAGTTAGGCAAAACTACACTAGCTTAAGGTATGTGTACTCACAATCCTTGTAAAATATGACCTCTCTTTACCAAAGTCTGCTCTTAACAACTTTGATTTAATTAACTTTAGTGCACCAGTTTTGGCATCCTTTAAAATTACTTATAATAAGTTAATTCACTGGCTTTTATCAGGGGAATACCTCTCTCTGTTATCCAGCATCTGATTTAGAAGTCTATGACCTTACTGTAAATCAACTTTAATTCTGCTTTGTTTTTATAGTTGACAAAAAAATCAGTTATATACCTGCAAATTATTCACATATTAGTTGCATAAAGCCCTTTTCTTCGTTATTCTGTAACATCTTTTGTTCAAATAAGAGGACTGACTGTGAGGTGATATATTAATTACTGATCAATCAAGGACATTCAAGGAACAACATTCATTTGGGTTTCTCCATCATCTCATTCACCAGGTCATTGATGATCCCTCAAATTGTCTTTTGAAATTCTTATATGATAATTTTTGATCATATGTGTGCTTGTTTAAAATTAATTAAAATATTTTGCTGTAGTTAAGAGAAAGTAGAATTAATTTGATTTGAGTATACTAGTTCCTCTGATAAGGTACTATGAAATACTTTCCTAGGTTGGGTGATCTATTTGCAGAGCAGAATTCCCTTGATTTTCCATTTTAATAATAGACTGCCAATTTTTCAAAATACTTCCTTGATAGAAATCTCCCATTCATTTCTCTCACTTTGCCGACTTTCCTTTTTTTTTATTTTTTTGCTTGCTTTCTTTTATATATGTATTTTTAAATTTGGTTTACTTTTTTAAGCTGCACAACTCCTTCTTCCAGGAGGAGATGTTTGTACATTCTTTCTATCCTTCTCAATCTGATGTAAAACTAGGGATAGAAGACAGATGTCCATGATAAATGTGCAATGTTTATTGGAGGTAATGCCTCTAATAAGTAATTAGTCTTTTTTTTTTTTTTAATATATAATTAGGCAGATATTTGCTCTTCACCAAGCAAAACCAATTCTGCATAGATTTTTTTTTTATCTGAGCAAGTTTAAAAAAAGCAGAGGTGAAAGACTTTATAGTGCATTACAAAATAAATGTCACAAGCATTGACTTAAATGCACAACACATTAATTTACACCCTGACAGCAAAATCTGTATAAATCAACATTTTTTACAATGAATTTAAAGCACTCTAGCTATGCTTACAACATTGGATTTGAATATATCTGAATTATAAACTCTGATCTGGACAATAATGGGAGAAGCACTGTGTGTTGTTTAGCACCTGATACATTTTTTATTATATGTAGATATTTCTGCTTAGTGGTATGATCTCTACCCAGGAATTTATAAGACTGGTGACTCTAAGAAAAAATAAATGTAAAAAATCTGCTATGCTGTTTCACAAAATTCCAAGAAGAGTTTGTCAGAACAGAAAGAGCAGGGCAAGAAGGTAAGAGATGTGTGTAAGTTCTCTATATAGACACACTGAAAATAGACTCCATTATTCCATTATATTACTCCATTATTCCATTTTATATTTGAATTATTAAAATAATTTTTTTCTTTAGAAATTACAATTATGTTCCTATCTAGTGCATATTGTGAATGAAATGCTTTCAAATTTATTTTTTTTACATCACTACATTAAACATGAGTTACAGTATTGGAAAAAAAAAACAGAACTCGATATAAATATCTTCTTCCCATTTTATTTCTTTAAAATAGCATTTGAATGTATTGAAGACCTATATATTCTTACTTCTTGAAGCAGACTTCATATTCACTTTGTATAAAAATTAACCCCTTGAGTACTGGAGGGCCTTAAGGCAAATGACAACAGGCTACTTTTACTCCTGCTAATCATTTGACTGAGAAAGTTACACAGTTGAATAGCATTGGTTATAAGCCTTCAAACAGCACCACTATTACTTACCATGTTTCACTCATAGGCTACCTCTCTCTCCAGGGTACTTGTTCAGTTTTATTGTTCTTTGTAATTCATATAGTATACAGATATAAAAGAAGAAAGCAAACCATGTGGGGATAGCAGTGAGTTTAAGTGTTAATGCTTCATAACACTCCATATTCTGAGAAATTCACATTAAAATTCTACAAGTAGTATAAGCAGTGTGCAGAGTTTTTGAAAAAAGACAGTGGTAAAACCAGGAGTTGGGGGAGTTATCTAGAGGGGAAAAGTACGGCCAAGAAGGTATGTTCTAAGCATAACTTCTGTAATATGTACGTAATTGTATAATGAATTAAGCTCTGGTAGCTGTGATACCTTAAGATTATATATATAATAATTGTTAGGTATTTTAATGACTTCTGCTATATTCCTCTTTTTAGTTCTATAATTCTCCTATGTTGCTGATATGTGTTATTATATTATATTATTATTATTCTGCAACGTTTAGAAGTTTATATTCATGTAATGGCATAAATCATCTTTTTATTCAGATTTGAATTTTCACATTGGAAGTAACGTTGGCCAAAATGTTACTGATTCATGAAACTGTAAGTATGCCTAAAATTGGCCCCTTTTGGCTTTGCTCACCTTGTCCTCTTAAATTTTTCTTAATTGTTTTTCTTATTCTTCTTATTCTACTGTTAATTTCACTAATGCTTCCAGCAACAGACCGAGCCTCCAAAATTTGACAGCTTTTTTTCATAAAGGTTCATGAAAAGCAAAATATGCCGCTATCTAGAATTACATCTTGCCTCTGCTGCCTCAGAAGTGACTATCTTCTATGCTGTCTTTGATTTGATGTGTGGGCAAGGGGTCATTGATTTTATATGACACCATTAAAAAAAAAAAGCAAACAAACAAAAACCCACCATCAGTTCTGCAAAGAAAACAAAGTTGTATGCTACAGCAATCAGTAAGACAACTCACAGGAGATGGTAACACCAAAAGCAAATATGCATTACAGAAAAAAAAAAAGAAAGAAAGAAAAATAAAAAGAAAATAATGAAGCAAAGAGCTATAATTTTAGTCCTTTTACTGCCTGATGTTTGGCTGCCTTATTGCATCTGTCCTTCTGATGTACTAATTCAATGCTGGATTTTTCAGGACTGGATGGAGTTGAAGCTACCTATTCTCCTCTTACCTTTTCAGAATAACTCATAGTAGATATGGAACTTTCAACAGGTTTTGAAGGCCCAGATTCCTTTCATGTAGTCCTCTAATCACAAAGCTCTCCAATGTTCTTTCACATTTTTGGGTTGACAAGTAAATACTTGAGTATCACTGTAAAATTATCTTGTGTTGGAAACAATAAGATTTTTTGTGTGGTTTTCCTAGAACAGACTATTCTTTACCATATCACCTGCAGTAAAATCAAAAGACTACAAAAAAAAAAAAAAAGCTTTCTTTTGCTGGAAAGTAAGAAGTGATTGTGGAAGAATTTTTTGAAAAGCAGAACTTAGAGAGAACTAGGGCCTAACAGAAGCTTTGGCACTACAGAAGCTTGCTTGGGGTGATGCACACTTGCCATTTACAGGATGATCTGAAGTACGCGGACTTTGCTCCTCCATGGTTCCCTAAGGCAGCACAATCTGCCCTCCTCGCAGCTGCAAAGGGGAGTAACGGAGGATGGAGCAGAGTGAAGACACCATGGCCAAACTCTGTTGCACTCCCTGTGCTGGGCCATTGATCAGCTGCACAATAGCTATCCAACGGGAGATATATGATAACTGCTGAGTCAGCAAAGGTGGCAAATCTCTCCTTTCAGATGAACTTTGCTTGAACTTTGGTCATTGTAAGTTCTTTATAATGTCAAAACACACCACCATCCCAAAAGGCACCACCTGCCTCCGAGGTATGAGCACTCCTGATTGAGCATGTGCACTAGATTTTTGATTGACTGTAGCTTTAAATGAAAGTGAGAGACTTTTTCACCAATCAAAAACAATAATGACTACAGTCACTCAAATGCACCTAAATGTAAGGGAAAAAGGATAAAAGGTGAACTAAGAAGGAAAAAAGTTAGGGGGAAGATTCCATCATACCTTCTGGGTCAATCGGCGGGCTGAACCCCTTTCTTCCCCTCGGGCTGGGATGCTGCCTGAGGAGACTTGAGACTGAGACCCCTCTTCCATCTTCTGGGGTGAGTCATGATTGCATATTTGTACATCAGAGCTAGCAAAAAACCCCATGCTGTAGTAGAGAATTTCCTGTATTGACATCCAAAACCTTTGGAAATGTTGCATTTGAATAAATCCTGCTATTCACGCACTTGACTCCTTGTTTAGAAAGATGTCGGGCCTACACTCGACAGTGTTTGTGAATCTGTTACTGCCAGAGTTGGGCCTATAGTTGATCATACTATTCATGAACTTGATTCACTTCTAGGAAGATGATCAGACCCACAGTTGACAGAGTGTTCGTGGCTTCGATACTGCCAAAAGTCTGGTGTATAGTTAACACAGTATTTGATATCTTGATATCAAAAGATATCTATTCAAAAAATATATATTCATCTATTTCATCTCACTGAAGTGAACCAAAAAAATATTTCTCCTTGCTGTCCTAGAATCAAAATGATATCAATAGGAACAACAGTTCATCATGCCTGCACAATACCTATGTGAGGATCATGTCCCGATCAGGTGTCGGGGGAGGTTTCAATACGATCCCAAGAGCGAGATTAAGACACAAACGAGGTCAAATGCCATACAACCTTGTTAGCTTTATTCTCGTAAGCGCAAATAGGACAGAGAGGAAAAAGAAGAAGAAAAAAGGAAAGAAAGATGAGCAAGCAAGCAGGAGAGATGTAACACGATTATAGTTACCACCACGACCGGTCTGGCTCTGCTTCAGTGCAGCTATAGGTGCCTCGGTCCAGACGATGTTCAAGGACAGCAGGCTGTGCACACCGGTGCAGGCGATGTTCCGCAAGCCAGTGGGGGTGATGTTCAGAGGCAGGTCGTGCCTTCTGGGTGCCGGTGATGGTCCGCGCGCCGGTGGTGGTCCGCACGCCGGTGGGGTTCCGCACCGTCCTTTTATCTCCCTTCTCCAAGAATCCTCCCATTTTCTGGAAGGTACCTGGTACGTGTTGTACACAACACGTGTCCTACGTGGTATTCCTCTTCACCCCCCAATTCGCATGCAAACTAGTTGGGTGGGTACTGCTGAGAATGTCCTTGTTCAGGCCTCTTTCATGAGGTGCAAATGGTGAGAGATGTCCCCGCCTGGGTCCTGGGCTGGTCCTCCCAGAGACCAGATATCAGGGTTATGAGGTGCAAATGTCAACAATGTCGAGACAAACTCAGTCCACCACAGTCTCTTACAGATCATTAGACAGTAGATTAGATGTATGATACTATGTCAGAATGTTAAAAAAAAAAATGGATATGGTCATCTACAGCCAATGAAATCTAAGGCATATAACCAAAAGAAATACGGTGTTGAAAGATAAAGGTGTATATTTTGGATTTCATATTGTTATCATAGAATGGTGGCTGTGGGATTTGCTACTTTCTCCAAATATCTGTTTTCATTTCATTGCTGATAAGGGGTGTTATGGACTGTGTATTCAATTGGTTTGACACTTTTACCTCTCTGGTTTAACCAGAAATAAAAGGGGTTACCATTTAAAATCTGACAATCACTGTGATATTTATTGCTATATCACCTTGGTATTTTCCATGTTCCGTGTTATCCCACATCGCCTCTTCAACTGGTGTGACATTTTCTCTTGACAGTCTCTGTTTTAATCGGGCATGCAGCTAATCACCATTTAAAATCTTATGTTGTGATATGCATCATAATATTATCCCATTACTTAAAGTAGTTCATATCTTCAGCAATTTTCAGTATGTTTAATCAGGATTAAAATTAAAAACTGTTTAAGAGGGAAAATATTCATAAAATAGAAAACCAAATGTTTGAGGTTTGATCATTGAGAAAGAAATTTTCTTTTTCGGTACATGTGTCCTTACAATTTGAAAATACATTTTCTATCCTTATTACCTCAAGCCTAAAATCATATAAAAACAAAGAATACTCCAAGTGTATATTTCTTGGAACATACAGCATTTTCATCACAGTCTGCATTGCTAAAAAATGCATTTCACCATTGCAGTATTCTGCTGTTTTTGTTTACTCCAGCTTTTCTTTTGTTGATTATAATCCATGACTAAACACTAAACCATTACTACTAATCTAAAGGATAACATAACCCACAAAATAAAGGCAATAATAATAAAATAATAATTATAAATAATAATAGTAAAATAAAGGTAATAATATCACCTACTAATCTAAAGGATAACATAACACAAAAAGGTAAACAAGATTGTTTTTGATTAGAAGCTGCTTAACTTGGATTTCAGTGATGGCTCTACAAAACTACAAAAAGTGACAAGAAAACATTTTTTGTTTTGTTTGGAAATGCCTTTTCAAATCTCTCAATATTTCCTGATTCAATAGGATGCTATTGACCTTTGAAGTTTTCCTGAGGAAAATAAAAATACTCATATGTGGAGGAGTTCCTAGAGGAAAGAGGCTGCAAGCTGTCGTGAACAATCCCTGCTAGAAAGCTGTGGACTGAGTAAGGAGTCACCGGAGATCGGCGTTGGGGGCAGGGAAGAAAGCCCATTCTGTAACAGAATAAACCACCACCTCCCAGACATGAGGGGCAGGCCTTACTGCTCGAAGGAGTGCCCACCTGAGGACAACATTCGCAACGGTGACCAATGATCCAGGTCCACAGATTGTAAGATGCAATATAACAACCAATCATGAACTAAGTTTGTCTTTGAATTGTGCTTAAATATATGCTATTCAGGCTGAATAAACGAGCTGGATGATAACTCACATTGAGTGAATTCTTGACTCTGGCTGTCTCTTTCGGCAGTTCTCCTCTGTGTTGTGTGTGTATTGTGGTAAATCCAGCTTTCTTCGCAATAGCCACACCTTGCATTGCTCCCCTAAGGTTTATGGGCACATCATCCTTGCCCATCTTTGCTGGTCTAACTTACTAGACAGTTTTTTTGCTTGGTTCCCAGACCTAGTTATAGATAGTGCTATGTCTGATTTTAATTTCTGTCATGCCTTTTTGATGGATCCTCAGCTCAACAAATACTTTATCTTGGGACCTTATCTCTGTCTGTCTGTCTGTCTGTCTCTGTCCTTTCTTGACAGAATCTCCTGGGTGGACTTAGACTTCATCACCTTGGATTATCTGGTGCCATCTATGGACTCTTTGTCACCAACCTGGCCTTGTTCAGGTACCATGGGACTGTCTCAGGGATTGACATTACTCTGCCTACACTGTTGTCATTCTAGGTGCTCTCTTGGGGGCAGTTCCACTCCTGCAATCTCCTGACAGCAATTTGGGTAGAAGATGTGGAAATCTTGGGGAGAGTCAGTAGTCTGGGAGATTAAAGCTCCTTCAAGCCCAAAGACTCAGTATGCTGAATGACAGCTCCAGTACTGTTACCATATTTTCACTTAGGAGGTAGCTGGTATTCAGAGGCTTGTAGTTCCATTCAGAAAGAAAAACAGTTACATGACTCAACCCTTTTTATTTATAAAGAGAGCTTTTTAAAACAGAGAAACATATAAAATGAAATAGGTCATTTTACTGAGGATCTTCAGATGTACTTTTGTTAGAGTTTTTTCTATCTAGCTAGCACACTGACCAAAAAGATATCCATCAGCTTTCTGAGATTCATAGAAGAAACATCTTTGTATACTCCTGCAGACTTTTTATCTGCTCATAAAAAAAACTCCATAAATATTTATTAGAATTCTGTGCTTACATTCAAAAAAGTAGCACTCTTATCTGACTATAGGTTAATTTCTTTCTGGTGCTTCATTTTTATTTTTGTTACTGGCTCATTGTGTTTTAGTTATGCCTTGTAAACAGAAGAAGCTTCACTGTTCTTCTTACACTTTTTGAACACAAAGAATGTGTTATACACATAACTTTTGTTTTTACCATATCCTCCACTCTAATATTTTCCAGAGTGATCATTCCTCCTTGAAGACGCATTGATGGAAATATTCCCTGGACTTTGAACAAGAAAGTATCAGGAAATTACTTCTAGAAAAATATAGAAAGATAGAGAAAAAATACTAAATTGTTTGAGAAAAAAAAGAAAGTTCATTCTGTATTAATTTTAACTAGGACAGAAAAAAAGAGGAGGGGAGGAGTAGAATGATACAAAATATCTAAAACCATGAAAAGACAACACATGTTTTGGAGCAACATTATAATCTATGTCTTGTGAAGATCTTTCCATAAATGAATTATATAAATCAATTCTGAAACTATGTTCTTAAGCTAATAGATAAGTCTATCTCAATAAATTACAATATGAGTTTTGAATCAATCTGCTTGTAAGACAGTATAAAATGGATTCTTTAAAGTTATATAAAAATATGATCTTATTACAGATAAGAGGGGAAGAACCTTCTGAAAAAATGTAATACGTTAAAGAACCAGGTAATTTATAAAATACAGAGTTTTCATTTATTTCCCTGATATCAGTATACAAGCTTTTAAAGAATTCTTTGATCTGATCAAAAGAGCTGGGTGTTTCTAATATTTCTGGTCACATTCTCAAGTGAGAAGAAGTAGGGCAGTTATGGAGACTGAATGATATACTATTTCAAGAGTAAATAGACAAAACTGTTTAGCAAAAATAGAAAACATGATATTGAACTAAAATATGCAGGTACTTCGGGCAGACAGAAACATGTTCAGGAGTTCCCTGATGTGACCTTTGTTAAGGGGCCAACAAAAAAATATAAATATATTAATGGATAACAGCAAGTATTTAAATTCCTACTATGTGGTTTGTTGTACACTATGCTTGGTTTTCTCTAGTATAAATTTCAATCTATGAAACAAGAAATGACGGGTCTTGAAGAGGTCTGATCATCATGGCAGTGGTAGTCAATCTCAATGAGAACCTTCTATAGCAACAATATTGGAGTTTGCAGTTGCAAGCTCATGAGACCAAGACTAGAACAACAGCAAGAGAACACAAAGGAATATTGTGCACACAGACTTTGGAAAAAATACTGCTACAGCATCTTAAGTAGATGGTGAAGCCCCGGATTTTAAACTTTTACTCTAAATTCATAAGGGTCTGTCACCAATGTCATTCCAAGACATGTCAATGAAGAACAGTTTGTCCGCTATTTATTTATCCTCTGGAAGAATCCAATATACTCCCAATGACTTTGACAAAAAATAAACACAATTTTACAGATCCTTTGAAACTGCATGGTTATTTCCTGAAGCCATTATTATTATTTTTTTTTAAATACTCCACAGTTGAAAAGATGACAGACTATTCCCTTCTAACCAGGTCCTCTTTCCAAAGCACATGTGTGAGTAATGTAGAAAGAAACATGTATGACTGAAACTTATTTTTTGACACAGACACAATATAGGGAAAACAGTAGATTTCTTCATACAGTAAAAACCTTCAATCTTTTCAGCAAATAAAGTAATTCTAAATGTAAATTAAGTATTCACAAAAAAAGTTACAGAAAGAATGAAAACGAAACACTAAAGTAGAAAAAAAAATGAGAAAAATATTTAGGCAAATAAATGTTTTCAATAAAATAATAAAAACTCATAAGGAGCAATCTCTTTTTTTAATGCTGCCTAAATGAGAGGAGAGCCTTTTTCAAAAAAAATCCCAGAAAATATCATATCGGCACATACCATATTAGTCCAGAATAATGAGTTCAAAACAAAGAAAGTAAAAGCAGTTAAATGATTTGCATTCTGTCAGTGCTAAGCATATCAGTAGCTACAGAAAACACATTTAGTCTTCACGAATCCATGTCAAAATAGCATTGAACATTCTAGTCAGTATTATCTTAAAAGTGAGAAATTAGGTGTTAAGGTAAACATTATACACAGCCAAGTACAGTTGTAGGGAAGTAGCCTATGTAACCCAGTCATCATTCAAATCCTCTATTTGCAAAGCCCTTTGAGCATGAACAAATCATTTGCAGATGCATCTGTCCTCTAGACATTTACCTCTATGAAACATTTAACTTCTCTTAGTGGGTATCTTAGCAGACTCTTAGCAGGTATCACTAATGTTATGGTATACAATCAACAAATTATCTGATGGTAATTTTTCATAGCTTGCTGTCCTCTGGGGAAGATGTAAATGTAAAGCTCAGTGAAATGTGATAGTATCCTCATCCTTCTTCCTTGCTTTCCTCATGCTGTTTCGTTTAACGTCAGCTGGATTTTTTTTTCAAGATTCCAGCTCTTAAATACTTTCATGAATGAAAACAAAAATTGAACTGGCAGATATAGGATGGTTTAGGTAGCAGGTAAGAATTATTTGCTGTTGTATGTCACGGCAAAGTGATGTTTCTGCATGGAAGTAACAAGGCATAAACCGAGGCGCGCGCACACACACACACAGAGCTGAGATGATATGAGCAGTGCACCCAGGCTTTCACAGACAGGGATCTCCATCTGCATGATTCTTGTTGTTCCAGTTCCATATTGCTGTGACTTCAAATCATCCAAACAGGACTTAGATAAAAAATGTGTTTTGTAAAGTATGATGAGCACTTCTTTTAAGAGATAGACTTTTATGACAAGGCATAAAAGTTTTATATTTTATCTTAGTAATTCATAAAGGATGTTTTTATTTTCACTAAAATGAAGAAATTAAAACATATTGATCCCACTTGCCTTCAACAGCAACCTAATCTTTTTGACAAAAATATAGAAATTTCTTTTGTGTTTTTATTTTATGTTATCCATTTATTCCACCTTTCACTGATTTTCACTAATTTATAAGCAAAGAGAATATGCTTGTAGTCACTTTCAAGTTTCACAAAGAAAGAAGGTATTTTACATAAGAATGATGTAACACTTAAAGAACACTATTTTTAATTCACTTGTGACAGTTGCTGTATTAAACTTTTATAAAATAAATAATTCGAGAAAATTGACACAAATGATTGAAGAGACAGATGTAGTCAAAACAGAAAGATTGCAACATCCTTTCTTCATGTTGTTCAAATACTGGGTGTCCAAATAAAAGACCAAAAAAAGACCTATCTATTGAATAGTAGATTGGCATTATATTTTAGCAACAATTAATTTTTAGCAACTATTATCATAGTTAATAAAGGGGTAACAGAGGGTTAATTGACCGTTTCAGAATATGTCGTTCACTTGCCCAATTCCAACAGATTTGTTTTCTACATGCTGATTTACAAGACAAGCATTAACTGACATACACACAATAGTTGATGAATTTGATTATGCTGTATTAACTTTTTGAGAACAAGAAAAGATCTCCAAATCTTTTCAAGTACCTTTCATAACAGTGAACGTAGTTGTGTGAGTTAATATGAATTATCTATCTTCTTTGAAATTATTAGAACTCAAATTATAGCATTATTGATCTTACTCTTTGAAGTCCATGGCATATCATTTCATTGCCTTGAAACATTCATTTGAATTCATTTATTCCTGGTCAGTAAACCTGCATTTTCACTTTTACTACATACATTTCAAATTTTTGAATTACAGTTTTTATCTGGCTTACTGATAGGGTTAGAATAGAGTAGATACAAAAATAACATAGCATAACATTTTAAGTCTCATTGTGTCATAATATTGAAATATGAACTTCAAGTGGTATGGCGGTCTATGTGGTATGCAGAATCAGTTTGGATAGATAGTGCATTATAATAGCAAATGTTCATGTAAATGTAATACTCATTTGGTCACTTTTCTGGCACTTAATTGGCACAATTTCTTTAAACTTTTATAACTATGGCTTTTCCTTTAATCTATCTATAACTGTCTGTCCTGAAAGTCTTAACTACTTAAATTGAGCTCTCAAACTTTTTTTGAGAAGGATAGCATTCTTCTCTTTTTGACAAAACAAATAAAGCCTATGCCTGAAATGTTGGTGAATTTTTAAATGAATTGTAGAATTTTTAAGTCAGTACAATTTTTACTTGCAGAGTCCTTAAAAAATTTCCCACGTAAGTGGCACCAGGTGTTTGTCCTTTACAAACTTCTTTAGGTGGCTACAGAAAATCCACTATAATCCTCTCGGGTCTAGATTGAAAGTCTAAGACATGGGATTCAGATATTTGCTCTAACACAAACTTCCTGAATATGTGTCATCAGGCTTTTTTAAATGGTGATATGACAGCTTCATTCTTTTCCACCCACTGCTCCTCAGTTAAATCATTAAACGCCCACACTTATGCATTAGGAGAGATGAACACCTAAAAGTAGACTGCCCAGTAGGACACACACTTGAGATTACTGCCAAAAAGACTAAAAAGAAGTACCATGCAGAGGTAGAAGAAGTTTAATGTTCTACGTACAATCTCATGACGCATGGTGGATTAAACCCCCTTGGAAAATGAGACAGAAGAGTTACTGTGTGGATTTGAGCTGCTTCACTTACTTAGCTCATGCCAAAAAAAAAAAAAACATGCTAAAAGCAGAGCTCTTGAAATGGTGAATCAATCAGTGAAATGCCTATACTATTCAGTAAAGGTAGGGTCTATCCAAGCTATTATATCCATCAAGTGCCAAAGACTCAGATTTTCCAAATTTCTGCCTGAATTATTTATACAATAGCCTAGTTCTACCAAGTTCTGACCCAGTCCATCCAACCAGGTCAGTATTGGCTTAATATGAATAGTGAAGCTGCATAAACATCAACTCTATACTACAGCCTGCTGTGGAAAAGGACAGCACTACAATTGGCAGTACCACAGCTATTATGCTAGAATACAGTCAGACAGGGATGTCACCACTGTCTTTGACATTAATGCATTACTTATATTCAATCAAGAGAATACAACAACATTCCTTCCAGTTTTTATTTAACTTAATATTACAATTAAAAATGAAAAATAAGGTATGAAAAATAAAGACATAATAGAAGTGATCTAAATGCTTTATGAACCTAAAAATCACAGAAACTCAACAAAACTATCATGTTTTAAAATTAAAATTTGCCTTCTGAAGAGCAAAGTTATAGCATGTTGACATTTTGAGGTAACATATACAAAACTTTTAAAAAGTCTCGACGACCCTATGCTCAAATATGTGCTCTGTTAAATTAATAATAACAGCTATTAACAGGTTTGTATTAAGGAAATATATAGGGAAAAAAAATCTTCTAATTAGCTAAGTCTTTATAGAAGGTAAAATCAAAAGCTTATCGGAAGTTTCTGAATTTAAACTTAGGCTGAAATCTTTACCTTATAGGGCATCTGTACTCTCAGTCTGCTCTTGTGATGAATTTGGACTATTAATCTGTAATGACTCAACCACTACCATAGCAAAAATCTGATGTCATTAACATAGAGTCACCACTTCATTGCACCCTTCAACAAAAGCTTGGCACGACCAGAGTGAAAGCTTTTCTCTCTCCCCAAAGATAACATCAAACCTGAACAATAACGACAACCTTTCCCCCTAAAAAAAATAAATCTTACTTAAAAAAGAGTTTCTTTCTTAATTAAATAACTTTCAGTAGTTATTTCATTGCATTTCTGATACCAAGTGTGAAATAATTTAGTATTTTAGTTTGGAAAATAATAGCAGTTTTGCATTTTAATCACCATGTAAAGACAAATTCTGTCTTGAGTTATACAATGCTGTTGAAATTTCTCTTGAGGATTGAATATCTTCAAGAAAAATAGTTATTTCTGTGATCTTCAGTGATCATATTACATCCTAGAAGGCTGGACATAACTCTGTAGTAAAGGTAGCTCAGGAAAGATACACAGAGTCCTGAACTTTTGTTATTTTGTGTATCGCTCCATACACAATGTTGAGGCAATTTTTATCTGTAATTGGAGTTGTAATGGCTAATTCAGCCAACATATTGAAGATAAGAAGTTTAATACAGTAAAAACAAAAGGTAAATGTGAAATGATATATTTTCTTGATTTCTTTTATTTAATTCCTCACAGGTTGTATTTATACAGTGGCTCTTAGCTTGTATCTTAGACTGACATTTCCTCTTAAAATGAACTAAAGCTTTGCTATATTCCCTTACAATCTATTACAAGAAGATTGGTAATTTTATGTACAAGGGCAACACAAATAATAATAGCGGTTGTGAAAACTGAGTGTGATATTGCACAAAGTACTGGTCAAAGTGAAGGCTATAGAGTATCCTCATGGAATATTTTCAATAACACTTGAAGCATTAGATTAATTAATAACAGGTCCATGATATAGAATTATAGCTAATATGAACTGTTGAGACTGAGCCTAGTTTCACAAAAGATATTTTCAGTATTTTTTTCTTTGCCCAGGGAAATCTATAACTCTAACTTAGATTGCTTTTTACAGCACAGGGATTCTATTACAGTTGTGTAGAGAGAAGGCAGAGCATCCGGTTTGTGGGACTTCTTGAGATACTTTTGTTTGTCTCATGTACTTGGTTTTAGTCAGAGTAGATGTAGTGTCAGCTGATAGTGAGCAGTTTTCAGATTGGCATAGTCTTACATGTCAAGGGATACATATAGTGCTTGAAGATGTAAGCACTATAGGTTAACACTATGAAGATGTAAGATATAAGGGCTTGAAAAACCTTACTTGAAATGCTAAAGACTAGCAGATGATTTTAAAAAGCACACTAGCATACTAAGGCAAGTTACACACATTATTACCATAAATGATGTAAGTCCTGTAATGAGCAAAATCATTAAATCCACAGATTTATTAATACACACTTTAATAAGCACACAAAATATGTACATGCATATGTGCATAAAATAAAGTTTGGTCTTAACATCTGATACTGTTTTGTTTTTTTCTTGAAGCCCCCAGTGAAGATAATTTTGGATGACATCAATGTATTGAATGGATCACTGTGTCCGTGCCGGTGGAAGTCTATGACCTACATGACTGAACCAAGAGTGTAATTTTACTTCCTTTAAACAGCAAAGGCTCAAGAGAAACAATCTGCATTGTCCAGACATATATGTCAGAGGCTTCATTACCCATAAGCCCCCACTTTGATAGCAAGTATTAAATGTCTTCAGAAACAATATTTCTCTTCTTGTTTTCTGGAATCTTATCGTAGTGTAAAAATTGTGAAATATTTTTAGACTGCTCATGCTAGAGCTTATGTATTATGTGATTTACTTAGCTACAGGTTCTTTAATAAATCTGACTTCAGTTTAAATTTAGGAATGGGTAAAAATTCCTATTTTTCAGAGCTAGTTTGGTATGCCTTATCTTTTTTGGCTGTATGAAACTTAAGTGTCTGTATAGATAGGATAATAACTAATCCTCTCTCCTTTTTAGCTACAGTTAATCCTTTCTGGTACTTATCCTATTAACTTTTTCTCCCTCTCTCCTGTATTTAAATACTAAAACATTGTATTCAAATGACATTCATTTATTGCTATTCTTGTGAAGGAGTAAATATAAAAAGGATACACCCTCAAATGTCTGACAATCCAAGGAAAAAGATAATACATCTTTGTTTCAATAATTACTTGTGAGTATTTGGAGTAATCATATTTAGATGACTGCCTGCTTTGCTTTAGTCTGAATTTCTGACAGAGAATATTGGTTCCAGGGAATTCAATGGTTAAGTCCAAAGGACCAAAATGATAATTAAAGTAAGAAATATCTTTCTTTACTCAGGGCATGTTGGTCTAGGCTTTCATTAGAGGTCTTTGACTATTGCAGGAAAAAAAAGTATTTATAATAAAACTTAAGAAGCAAAATCTAAGTATATGAAAAATGAATGCAAATGACTTTTCAATTTTAAGATTGCCTATTGAGAATGAGTAAAAATATCCACTAGAAGAGGGAAATACTGTAAAATGACTGGCAACGACTTGGCAACTTATTTTTCCTGAAATGAAATTTGAAGATCACTTTATTGGGCTAGATTGATTTCTTTTTCTTTGTTTTTAAAGGAGACTATTTTTAATGTAGCTTCTATTAACTTTTTTTTTTTTTTTTTTTTTTTTTTTTAAATAGTGAGGCTACTGATAGTGTGGTCCTTGTGTAGTGACAGGCACAAGTTAACTGGCAAGGGTAGAAAGATACTTCTACTTTTTTTCCATCTTGACTATTCTCTTTTTTAGCTGGAATTCTTCCAGGAGGAGAGACTGCTTGCAGAGTCTTTCGTTTTCTTTGGCCCCATGTGAAAAGGAATTAGACAGAACTGTTAGCTGACTGCTGTCACTAAGCCACAAGTACACAATTTGGGCCTTGCTCTTTCAGATTCCGTTCTTTGTGATTCATTGGTGTCCCCAGGTGCCATTGCTGACACTGGCTTGCCTGTGGCTATACATTCTTCAGACATATAGCTTGACACACAGAGTCATTGTCAGTCACAAGCTTCCTCTTTGCTAACATTAAATAAAAATTTTTTTGTTGGAAAGGCAGAATTAGCTTCTATTTTTTTTTTTTTTTTTTTTTCCATTTCTGTGTTCAGGTACATTTCTGTATTTTCTTTTTCTTATCTATAGTTCAGATTATAGCTTTCCATTTATATTTCCCTATATATACATACTACATATATATATATATGATATTTGCAAAAACATAAAAATATATTTAATATATACATGGAGATCAAGTTTATCCAATTGGAAAAATATATCCATTTTTATCTTTTTTGTTTGTTTGTTTTTTGAAAGTGTTCCAGTTTGTGCAGAAAATTAATATGAACCAGGATGAAGTATCAGGTATATTAGTACTATGTAGTGCAACTTGATTTGGTATGTGTGTACAGTTATATGTATATGCATATTTGAGGTAATGTTTTCAAATGGAACTTGCTCTGTTAAAAGTCAAAGACTGTACTTATGATATCAATTCTCGCTAACGTAGTATCAGTATAGTGAGGACTTCCGCAACAGTGAAACACATAAGTGACAGTTATTTTGCTCTGCTGTTTCTCTGACCCTCTTGTAGTAATATGTGGGTTTAATTTATAATGTAGGTCAGTCTAAGCTTTGCAAGTTTCATAATTTACCAGCAGGAATATTGCAATAGTACAACTGTGTGAAATAAGAGGACTTAATAGGGATCCTTTAAATGATGAGCCATTAAGAAAGTTCCACTATAGGCATATCTCTTTTGAGTTTTGCACAGTTGAGATATAAACTACAGGACAGCTGGCTCAGAAAATTTAAACCTTTTCATCTGTCAGGGAATTACATATTGCACAAGAAATTAAATAATGAAATAATGCCAACAAGTGTAATTTTATAATAATAAAACTTGTCTCTGTCTTTATTATGTGTTAGGTGCCAGGTAGAAAAAAGGTATAAATTAGGTAAATTAGGTAGAAAAAAGGTAGAAAAAAGGTATAAAATAAAAAGGTATAAAATTCCTACAGTTTTCCTTAAGTGGAAAGTTGCTCACAAGTTTTGCTAGCCATTGCTTACCTGAATAAGATCCTTCATAATTTTACTACAGCTGGAAATAGTATTCAAAAGTATTGAGTACTTATTGTGTTCATAAGTTTTGTCAATTCGAGCAAGAGGTTTGATGAAACTCTGAGTTGCCTACTCAATTACTTTCTATTAAACTTTCTCTGAGAGAAACAAATAGGATAGTAGAGACAAGAGTGTTCTTTTCACCTATCAGTGTGTGAACTTTAGAGAAGAGAGTCCTTAACAATATGTTTTTTCATTGTCAGTTGCATTAGCCCACTGAACTTGTCTATGTTCATTGCTGTTGTCACACTTGAGTGCTCTTGAGAAAATTAAGTAGCAAGCATATATGTTTGATATCTGATAATTAGGTAATATTATTCTCACTTGGAATAATTTATCTGAAAAGACATCATTATTTATTGTTCTGTAAGTGTTAGAGGTACTAAGTCTAAATGCACATGATTTCTTGGTAAGTTGATTCCAATTAGACTCCATTTGAAAGGAGTTGTTGCAGAAGCTGGTAAAACCAAGCACAAGGGTACAGAGAATATAGGCTCTGATAACATGCTAGAACAAGTGAGCAAAGGCTTCCCAGCTCTGGATATTGAACACTTGGGCAAGATTTTTTGCTTGTCTCATGCAGGTTCAACATAATATTTGCTAACATCAAATCTTATTACTTTTGAATATACCTTCAATGAGCTACTCCCTTTCTAGACTATTTAGTTGTATTGACTATTTTGTTACTTGGTCTTGGGCTCAAGCTTATGCATCAGCCTCCTGTTCCATCATCACTTAGTAGGTACTTTTCTTATAAAGGGATTCAAATTGCACTGCAATATATTTTTTCTCTCATGTTGTGTTCCTTTTAAGTTTGCAAATTATTTATTGAACTGTAGTAATTACACCATATTTTCTATAATTTCAGTTAAACAACTGTAATTTTGGGATACTTTAGTAAATATTGTGAATAATAACAACCCCAAATCACTTATTTCTTACTTAAAACTAATTTTATTTAATATCATATATTATGTATTGCATAACTATGCATTGTATATTGAAATATGTGAAATATGTGCCAGATTATACCTTACTTACTTTTTGCTATATATTTATTTTAACTAAACATATAACTTTAGGTATCTATTTCAATTTATGCATGCAAGAAGATAAACAGTATTTTTATGCTATACCATGTTCTTCACAAACACATGCTTATGACCCGTATACTTAAACTGAAAGACTGAAATGAACTTTGTATGACCTTCACTTTTACACAGTATTTTAAAAATGTATGTAGAAAAGATTTTGTACAGTTTTGTCTAGCTGTACATAAGCGTTCATCTTCTACATTCATGTTTTATTTGTAAAATCAAGATATATACCAGCTCTTGTGAGTTTGGGTAGTTAAGATTTTAGCATTTAAGACAACTAAATAAATCCACTTAAATAAAGACTTAAATAAACCCACAAATCTGCAGATTGTAAACATGCTTTTCTTAAAGGAGAGCAGTCAACAATCTTCACAAGACTTTCTGGGAGATATGCATGCTGCAGATGCCTGTGAAACAGTAGCAGCGGGGGACTTGAATGTGTATACGTGGAAATCCACAGCATATTAGCTTTACTAGAAATTTTATCACTGCTCCCTAACTAAACTGATTTTAAGCCTTAGAGCTGAACTAAAGAAAGAAACTCCATCAGCTCTATCTTCCAGCAGGTGGACTGCCTTTGCTATTGGAAAAAGAACTGCTTGCAGATCAGATGATAAGTCCTAAAACTTCTTCTTATCTTAGGTTATCAGCAAGTCATAAACCTACTATAATTTGTCTTATTTCTTGTACCAAATAAATTCTACACTTCTATGAAATCCTAAAACACTCCCCAGGCACGATAGATTTGTATAATAGAAAAATATTGTTTTTGTAAATTAGAAAACAGGATGTTATATGAAGGGTTTTTAAAATAAATAAAGTTATCACACATGCAATTTTGTAAAGTTACCAAAAGGGGAAACAACTACCATAATGAATGTCAGACCTAACTGTAGAATGGGTTATATATCCTTAAAAATAGTATTGGAAAAATGTTTAGAGTTAATATTAAATAACCAAGTGATCACAAGCATGTAATGCTTTCAAATAGCTCTGATATCTCCATATTGGAAAAATATATAGTATATGATTTCCATATTACTTAACATAAAGTAATGGTTAACCTTGTATTTCATTAATGGCAGCAAAATGAGCAAAATAGAATGCAGGGAATACAGTTCTAATGTGCACACTTCAGAAAGGGCTGCTGAAAAATCTCCAGATTGGTCTTCAACCTCACACATGACCTCACACTTGATGATGACTGCACTGCCGAAGGGAGATGTTGTTGTAACCCCATGGCCGTGCTAGCCTGTTGTGAGACTGTGCCCTGGTCAGGGAGGGCACTGCCCTGTCTGCACTGCAGTAACCTTCGGCTCCTGGCTTCTCCTCCCTCCCAAGCAGTCCCACTGTTCCTGACAGTGATAGCCTTAGCACTTGAGACAAAACTATTCTTGTGTAGACTAGATTAGTCTTCAGTAGCTAAATTGTTAGACATTTCTCTGTTTCCTAATATGCATCCTGGCTAAGATATGAAACCCACAGAGATTTAGGCTAGAAATAATGGGTAATATCTGTTTTTTTGTTGTTGTTGTACTGGTAGGGAAAACGTTAAAATCCAAAATCATTCATACTCTTTGTCACTTAAATCTGAAAGTCCCATGAAAATACTATAGTTCAGAGTTAATGATTTGAATGTGAAACCTCAATAAATTTCAGACTTTTTTTTGTCTGAATCAAACTAAATGTTTGTCAGATTGCCCTTGGCCTTATTAAAGCTATTATATAAGCTTTAGCACATAATTAGTGTGCAAAATTAAAATGACAAATATAATTTATTGTGTCTTTTCAGGTGTAAGTGTGAAAGTTAGTAATAAAATATACGAATTCTTCTTCTTCTATCTTATACAATTGTCAAAGAAATGGATAAAGCTATTGTGCCTATGCAGAAATTGTGGAAGATAAAATAAACAGTCAATATGGAGCGAACTGTGTGAATTCCAGTTCAACTAAGTGTGAAATGTTGCAGTTTGAAAGTCGTAATGGTAGTGGTGGGGGAAGGAGATATGAAATCAGTATAGGATTCACAGTCTGTGGACCTTAAGTCCGATCGCCTTCCTAGGAGCGAATCAAGTTTCCAAATACTGTGATCAACTATAAGCTCGACTCTGGCAGTGTCAGATTCACAGTCTGTCAACTGTAGGTCCAGTTGCCCCCCCCCAAACAAGTAATCGACTTCACAAACAGCATGGTTTATTCAAATGCAACATTTACAAAGCAGGTTTCAGATGTCAGTATAGGAAATTCTCTACAACAGTGTGGGGTTTTTAGCTAGCTCTGATGTACAAATGTGCAATCCTCACTCACTGCAGAAGATGTGAGAGGGCTCTCATTCTCTAGTCTCCTCAGGCAGCATCTCAAACCGACAGGAGGAAAGAGAGATAAGCCCATTGACTGACCCAGGAGTGACAATGGATTCTTCCTTCCTCCTCCTGGGTTTCCTCAGGCAGTGTCCCAATTCGAGGGAAGGAAAAGGGGATTAGCCTGTCGACTGACAGAGTTGACAATCAAGAGAATCAAGAGTTACGATGGTTTCTTCCCTCCTCCTCCTTTTCAAACTGATTTCACCTTTTACACTTTTCTTTACATTCAGGTGGATCTTGAGTGACTATAGTTATACTTAATATTGTAATTGATTAGAGAAAAATTTTCGCACTTTCATTTAAAGGTACAGTCAATCGAAAATCTAGACCACATGCTCATTGAGGAGTGCTCGTACCTCGGAGGTGGATAACTTTTGGGATGGAGGTGTGTTTTGGCATTATAATGAGCTTATAACGAGCAAACTTCAAGCAAAGTTCATCCAAAAGGAGTGATTTGCCATCTTTGCCGGTTCAGCACCAGACACGTTATCGTGTATCTCCCGTTGGACAGCTACTGTGCGGTTGCCCAGCACAGGGAAGGCAATGGACTTTGGCCGCGATGTCTTCACTCCGCTCCATCCTCCGTTACTCCCCTTTGCAGCTGCGAGGAGGGCAGATTGTGCTGCCTTAGGGTGTAGGGAGTCGTTAAAAGGGTGTAGGGAAACCTATAGAAATCAATGGTGTCTCTAGTTAACCCCGGGCCTGGGCATGCACCCTTGGAGTTTGTACAGGGGGGTCCCGATGCCCCCTGTATGACCCAAGGAGCTGGAGCATGCTCGGTCAGGCCGATAGACCTGACCGAGCCACTCATCACAGCTTTAGGGAATGTTCCAGAAGCCCGGTGGTGGGGGCCAGAGCAGTCTGCCCTGGCAGACTGAACGCCCACCAACAAGGCCCTGCCAATCACAAAAGGCCCCTCTGAGACATGCAGCCTATAGCAACCCTTGCTCCTCCCTTTCCCCTCCCAGTTCTCACCCTATAAAAGTTGTTGTACCTTCTTAATAAAGCGTCATCCGATCCAGACTTCCGTGAAGTGTGTTACTGGGCGGGCGTCCGAGCACACGTCCCATTCGGGCCTACCTGCCACTGCCGCTTCCTGACCAGAAGGCATCCTGGGAGATCGTCATCTCTGCCCGATCCATCTCCCCGTTGGCAGACCCTGGGACGGGTAAGGGGAGGCCTCGGCCCCTGAGGCAGAGGGAGGAGTCTAGCGTGCACACGGGAGAGGGAAAAAGAGCACGTGGCCTGCGGCCTGACTCCAGACGGAGCCCAGAACATTGGGCGTTGGGGTGTCGCCGCGTCACAACCATGGAGGAGCAGAGTCCATGCGTACCAACCATCCTGGAAGTGGCAGCTGTGTATCACCTCAAGCAAGCTGCTGTAATGCCAAAACTTCTGCTAGGCCCTAGTTTTTCTCTAAGTTTCCCCCTTTTCAGGCTATTCTTCCACACTAAGACAGGCAAGAACTTAAATCTTTATTCTTTCCTATTCATAAAATAACATGCTTAATCTTATATAACTTTACATGTCTGACATTAAGCACACTGGCACTGAAAGGGGGCTCATAGCAGAAGCCATTCTGTATGCCTCAGGTTATATATATCCTTTTAAATCATTTACCTAGAGAGAGAAAGGCTACCAGATATAAAACATCTATAGATACTCTTTTAAGTATATGATTTTCGAAAAGGGTCTATATGTACACTTCTGTTTAACGTTAGTCTGTTTCTGTTTCTCATAATCTTTTCTGTTGTTCTTCCCTGTAAATAAAATACATCAAAAATACAATGTGCATTATTATGTTCTCCTTCTAGTTGGAAAAGAAACTGTTGTTCTAGAAGGTATACAAAGTACTAAGCATCTCAAGACATCTCAAATTCTCTGCTCCATAAATCTACCTGTTTAGGTGAATCTCTGCTGTTTTCTCCCTTGAATACCCAAGGCTGCCATGACTCACAGCACCAAGTATAGCAAGTGTCAGACATCCTCGTACAAATTTTGAAGCAGTCTTTTACTTTATTCCAGCAAGCAAAAAGAGACATCCTTGGCACTTAACAGCAAAAGACACTCAAATAAGAATATCTTTTTTTTTTTTTTGGCTCCTTTACATATGTCCTTCTGCCCCTCTCAGGACAAAGACTGTCTATCCCTTTTGAAGCATTGCCCTCTAAATAAATCTATCCTTTCTCCTTCTTTCTTATCTTGAATCTTTTCCATAATGTCAACTAGGAACAAAATCTTTATGCTGTCTGCCAGCCTCTGCATTTAGTTTCCTTAAAAAATAGAACCATCTAGTCTTTTACATCATAGCGTTTTCCTGACAAAACAGTAATTCCTAAACATGAAAGTATGTGGTTTACTATCTACTACAATTTTTTGAATGAAGGTGGTCTACACATCTCCCATTTTAAATATTAACTATTAAAGGCAGTAATCTTTATAAAGTTGTAAAAAATATAGTTTTCCATTAAACATTTTTGTATAATAGCAAGAAATGTTAATATGTGGTACTATAAATTTGGTTGTATGTGAAAACAACTCTCACCAAGGTACTTCAGATTTGTGATAAACTCATCACTTTCAAGGTACTATGTTCATGGAAAAAGTCATGACTTCAGGAAACAGATCCTTAGACTCTACAAATAGCCATAGTCAAACATCAAAGAACATATATTATGTGAATAGTTGATAAAATTACACGTATAGCCCCTTTTCAAAATGTCAATGAAAACAACAGGAAATCTGTGTAGGAGAATATTTCCTGGGAGAAAGAACTACACAGAACACTGTGCTGCCACTTTTTAAGGTACTTTTTGAGGCCACTTTTTGAAATCTTGTTCTTCTTTAGCAGTAGCTTTCCCCTCAAAAAAAATCATCAAAAAATGCAATGTCTTCAGCAATACAGACCCACATATAAAATTTATGGGGGGGACGGGGAAGGGGACGGGGAAGGGGAAGGGGAAGGGGAAGGGGAAGGGGAAGGGGAAGGGGAAGACACTAACCATATTAGCATTCAATAAAATAAGTAAAATGCAAATAAAATACTAAGAATATAACCAAAAATACAATGGGCTACTAAACATCTGACTTATGGTCCAGCATTCTAAACTACACAGTAACACCCACTTATGTAAAATGCTGCTCATGGGTGAAGTTGGACTTTACAGTAACAGAGCGGGCAATCGAAAATAACTTCTGGATGACTGCTGCTCTGATTCAGAACCATTAGAAGCAATTCTGTGACATCAGTTCTGCTACCGCTTATTTAGTTTCTTCTCAGTTAAAAATGGGATCTGCATTGCAAATCTACAAATAAAATTTTCCACTTTTTGCCATGGTTTGTGATGTCAAGTGTATACTGATTCTGATTATATTACTACTCGTTAAAGTAGGACTCTCAGTCAAACATGACCTTGTGCCATATGTTTCTCAGTATTATTGATGTTAATTAAGATTTTTCCACTCTTTTCAGAATATCTTTTTGTAGAAGACAGAATCCATCCCTTGGATGGAATCCTCCCAAATGTTTTAATAAAAGTCTTTGGTCTATAACACACAGGCTTCTCCTAAATAGAAATCTGTTTCAAAAATCAGGTTCATTGCCCATATATTTTAAACCTGAGATCTTGCTCACTTTCTAGGATTTATACTCACATTCAGTTAGCTATTACTTATACAGCAAAACATAGCTACACTGTTACTTTTTCAACAATATTTGCTAAAATCATTAAGTCAGCATTTTAAACAGAAAATATCTCTTCAGTTAAAGGACGCTGAAAGTGTCCTGACCTAGTGGCTCAGCAATATTCTGCTTAAAAGTACCTAGAGGAGATTCCAAACTGAAAGTCCATCCATCAAATGTCCAAGGTGTACAATTGAATGTGCTTTGTTATTGTAGGAAATATTTATCTTGGCAAAGAGAAATACATCCTACATTACCTTCCTGCAGTCAACACCAAGGTACCATGAAGACAGTTTGGTGGTAACTGGGAATTCCTGGTAGCAGAGGAGCAGTTCTCAGTTTTCTGAACCTGCGAGAGCTAATGACCTTCTTAGTGAAATGAAGAGTGTGAAGCATTATTCTGATAAATTTTCTATCCCCTATGTCCTTAATCAATAATTAATCTAGCAAGGGCATAAGCAATCCAGGAAATTCTACCTAAAATAACAAAATACAGTAATTGAAACTATGGTGAAGGAACACTATAATTAATGTAAATGAGGCTGCCCAGACCTGGCTTTTTGCCTGTACTAGAGACAAAGAGCTCAGTCTCCCTAAGCCTCCTAGCTTGTGGGCTTATGCATACATTATGTTCAGATCAAAATAAAAATGAAATACACTAAAAAAAAAAGTATGAGTCTCTTACAGGATAGAAGGAATTATGATTTTTTTTGCTAACATTTAAAATGGAGCAGTAAATCAAAATTCCAAGTTATATCTTTTATATGCATCTGAAAAAAAAAAAAAAGAGGAGATAAGCTTATGGAAATTAAACACTTCTACAAATTCTAATCAAGATTGAAAGAATACTGCTCTGTTATCATTTCATTACATATGTTTTAAATAAAAGAAAATTGAAAAGTTATAATACAGAAGAGTTGGAAAGTATTTCTGAGATGTAGAGCTTTGCTGAATTGAATCTTACACAGAAAATAGTAAGCAAAGCTAAAACATAAAGTAGATGTGAAATATTACTGTGACTTAATATTCAGAACATAATGGCAATGAATTAATTTTCAAAATATGCTTAGATTTTATGTCTAATGCTAGGTAAGAAGCCAAGAAATACATTTTATAAAGCTCTTGTAAATCTCAGTAGAGCAGAAGAGAAATGTTTTTGGTGAAATAACACACTAAGGAATTGCATTAGTTTAGCAGAGATAAAGTGAAAGGGGAGTAGTCATAAAATACACTTAAAGAAAAACAAGCAAATATATTTTGCTCTAATCAAATTTAAAAAAAAAAATGCTCACTTGCATACTAGCCAAGGTTATAGAGACAAAACACCAGAGCTTCATGAAACAGATGGCATCCAGAGGGACTGACTTACTGAAAAACGAAATGATCCAAAATGGCCTTTACTTGATCCTGTAATTTTCTTCTATTGGTTGCTGGAAAAAAAAAGAGAGAGAGAGAGAAATTATGTCTCAGAAAATCTGAACTGTATTTCTAACAATTTAATTCTTTTATCTGAGAAACTAAGAATATACTGTACTGGCAGATTTTTATTAATTAGAGTTATGATAAACTTTCCTCTATCCTCCCTACAAACTTAAAGTTTACCTGAATTTTGGCTTGTTTTGTCATATATGCATATATAGTCATTAAGATAATGTTCTCTTAGGTACATATTTAAACATGTTAGAGGAGAATAAAAGGAGAAAGATTTTGCTTTAACAACTACAGGCAATATGAACTTTATTTTATTCACAATGATGTACACATACAAAATATGAAAATATTACATTTCAAGACCCTTATCAATGAGCAGAAGATATCCAAAACAATTTATTAAGTTGCATAAATATATCCAATAATATATAAACGTAGTTGTTGCACATACAGAGGATAATTGTATTTCGAAGTTACCCCTTAAATTGTGATGTGTGGTGACGCAGCCTACCCGCCGCCAGCCGACCACCCACCGGCTGGCGTTGCCGCTGTCCCGGCCCACCCACGCCGATGTCCCGTGCGAGGGCCCAGGCCACGTATTCTTTTTCCCCCAGACACCACTTGTCGCCTCCCCACACCCAGAGGGCCGAGGCTCCCTCTTACCCAATATGTATCCTTTCTGCTAGGAGACGCTGCTGCGGGGAGCGGCAGCAACAGATGAAATTCTTCCTGGTTCCTCTCAGGGGTTGCAGGCTCTAAGGAGTAGGCCTGTGGGGTATGCGCTCCGCCACAACACACAAAACTGCTTCACAGAAGCTCGTGGCACAGCTCTATTTATTTTCCCATAAGCAACACCTTTTAAAACTTCGGGAATGGGAGGGAAGTAGGAGGGGACAGGGAGGAGCAAGGGGTCTGATTGGTGTTAGGTAATTAGGGGTTCTGGGCGATTGGTCAGTCCCAGTCGTTGGGCGGGCATTCCGGCCAGGGCAGATCTCCCTGGCCTCCACCACTGGGTTTCCAGAACCTTCTACATGATTCCCTAGGCTGGCCTGACCGAGCATGCGCCACACTTGGGAGTCATACAAAGGGCAGGAGGACCCCCCTGTACAAGCCCCAACTGCGCATACTCACCCTAGGGGTTATTCAAGGGACCTCACTAGATTACATAGGGTGTCCCTTAGCCTTTTTGCAAACCCCTACACTTAAATGAGCAAATATATGTAAAGAAAGTAATTTGAAGGAAACCGCTATATGGTACAAAAAAAATCAAGGTTACTTCCTAAATATACTATGCAAAAGAGTTGTTTGCATATCCTTCAGGACACAGGTAAGATTTTTGAAGAGAAAGATGAAGTCACTCCTGAAGATGATGTCCCAAGTGATCTGGGGGATGACAGGATAGGAATAGCAATGCATATGCTTATATTACATGTTTTCCACGACATTGTGGCTGTTGCCTTTTGAAATGTGCAAGAACACTGGAGGATCATAGATGCATTATTCTGTTCTATGGATTTTGAGTATTTTGGCTTTTTTTTAAGCCTGAGAGTAACAGAATTTAAGTAAGTTTGGTATGTTTAAATCATATATTATGTTAATCATCATGTACAAGAAATTACTGATATATTACGGTATTAATGACAGTACAAAAGTGCACTTGTATATTATTATTCAAACACTTTTTCTCATTGTTTCTGTGTCCTTCATGCATTTACCTTTTAAGTATGTGTTTTTTCTTTCTGTCTGCATTTCACTGCTTTATAAGATTATATTTTGTGTATCAGGGGTCTATTTCAGAAAAATATCATTCTAAAATGAAGTCAATGGGAATTAAATTTGGGATTAAAATTAAACCCATGCTAGAATCAAGTTTCACACATAAGCTCAGATACTTTCTCAAATAAGAACCATAAATGTTATATCATTTATTTCTATTCTGCTTTCTTTTCAATTTCTGCTTCCCTTACACTAATTTGTTTTAATAAGTAGACACCTCTCATGCCCCAGACAGTGATTTAACAACGTAGCTGGTTGGCAGGTGACACGTCTGTTTTGCAAGATATTTTGAACTTTTAAATTTTTCATTCTGCTCAGAATATTTTCATGGAACAAAATGATATCGGAATGCCAGGTTTACACTGAATATCTATCTTCATCTTCAGGAATTACTTTTGTTTTGTTTTGCTTTGCTTTGTTTTTGGTAGATCAGAGATTTTTTCATGTGTATAAATTCCTGTTGCTCATGGAATCTTAATCTTAATCAAAATCTCCTTTTTAAAACTTTCTAAATCTGCTAATATAAAGGAATTTAATATATTTCTCTTTTTAAATTTGCATATTAAAACAAACTCATAGTTGGTTTATATGAAAAAAAAAATTATTAAAAATGCCTAACAGAAAATATAAAACAAAAAGACCTTTTTCAACATCACTCAATAACTCAGAAATATTAAGTGCTCTGAATCTTAATTAACAGGATTTGTCCTTAAAAGTTTCAGCCTCTAACTAGAAAGATAATTCCCTTTTTTTTAGTTTCTTCAATAATAGGAATTTTCTATGAGAAATATATCCATGCTCAGAAAGAATAATAAATTTTACTTGTACTAAAACCTTTGCCACAGGTAATCATTTCTACTACAGCTTTTACAAGAGTCTCTCCAAATCTAAAGAAAAATTATATAATGGTTTTATTTCTTTTCTCTGTGCATTTACACTCTTTGTCCCTGTGTCATGCATATGAATTGCATATGAAGTATTTCCATGTGAGTTCTCAATATAAACAAATGACATCTGTAACATCACAGAGCCTCACTAATTTGTGAAGCTGCAACTGAAATATTTAAGGCCTAACAGTAAGTATTAAATAATCAATAAATCTGAGAAAAAGAATGTTAACTTATGGTTATATGTGGGAGTCAGGAAGATAAGACTTCAGATCCTGACACTTTTTCAGTCTTAATGTGATTCTGACTGAACTACTAGATGTTTTGGTGTCCAAAGTCCCTAGTGGTAAAATGGGAATAATTTTATTCCTCCTACTAGCCTGTCTTTTTAGATTATCAGAACAAGGGTTGCTTATTATTATGCATGATACCTGGAAAGTAAAGTGCAGATTCCATTTTGGATAAAAGACACTACAGTTATGCAAACTAAAATTTAAAAACTCACTGAAGATATTTAAAAAACAACACAAAGATTAGTAAATTTCTGATTTTCCTAGCAAAAATCTCATTTTTATTGTCCATCACATTTGAATTTCATTTCTCACATCTTCAAGAAATAAAATAAGAACATTTTATAAACTTGCTTTTGAATTTATCAGAAATGCTAAACTAAAAGGACTATTTAGCTATGTATAGTTATACAGTTGTATTTTTTATACACAAATGTCTTCCTATTGAATTAACTTAATCAGTATGTAAAAGGAGAGTAATTGCATTCATCAGAACAACTGTAATACCTAAAATTTCTTCCAAGCCAAATAATGAGAGGAGGGTATTCTGGTGCTGAGTTCAAATCTTACAAATTTTTCCCTTTTACTGCATAAACAAAGAATGTTATTTTTGTTAGGTATTTCTCTTTATGCATAAGGATGGCCACTACAATCACAAAGAAGATCCTCTTATTATTTTTAAATATAATTTTTTTTCTTAATAGATCCTGCTATTTATGCAATTCTTACCCTAATTTGCTTTACCATTTGTGAGAGAAGATAGAGGATGATAATTTTTCAAAGTTTCTGCAGATGAAAAGACAAACCTTACAGACAAAAAGCCAGGTTTTGGCAATGTATATTGAGGAAGTATCAGTTATTCCTGAAATCCAATGATGTAGTGAACAAAATCAAGCTAAACAGACCACAGATTCTCTGGATGTCTATTTATTTAGTTAAATAAGAATTTATATTCTTGGTAATACGCATGTTGATAATAGTCAGGACCCCACTAATTTATCATTCCGTTCTTTTCAATTTGGATTGCTTTGTTTCGGTTTGCATTGATTGTTTTATTATGCATCTATATTGCACAGTGAAATGCAGAACTGACTCACTTTTCGACATGTTTATGTTAAATCAATCTATTACGTTTTTAATTCCTTGAGGGAACAGTCATCTTCTTATTATACAAAAGGACATTATGTGCTACATATTTCAGTGATCTTTAATTTTTAGACTGGAGCATTAATAAGGCACTTATTTAATGCTATGTATGACAAAACACACTGCTCCAAGGTTGCTTTCCCCATAAGAAACAAGAAATAAACCAAATCCCTTATAACACTATCAGGTGAACATTACTGAAACTAACTTTAAAAATACTAGAATGAAGTGTGAACTGTAACTGACATATGCTGTGAAGTAGGAGAAATGAGATACTTAGAGAATGTTTTTTGGAGTTTGATTCTTTTTTTCTACTCACAACCAAATGAACTTGTCACCTGTTTATAACATCTTCATATCTGCTTCAGAAGAAAAAAAGAAGTTGTTATGAAACAGTTGTTGAAATGTTTGAGTCACCTTGTGCCCTTAGAGTATTAAACGTATCAGGTAGATGTACTTTTAAAGATATGGTGAATGAAAACTATTTTGATCAACAAAACTCATCCAGACCTGAGATTAAAAATCTGGTCTTATAACTTTGACATATTCTTTCCCTTAACACAGCTGCCTTTGTAATGGGCTGTAAGTTCTCTGTTTTTAGTAGCTGCAGAGCCAAGACAACTAACTGCAAAAATATAGATTCCTTCATTTTGAACAGAGAGTGTATCAGCATTTTACATTTGACATGCACTCAGTCTGTTCAGATAAAAATGGGATCACAATATACAAAAGAATAAGATAATGTTTTAAAAGATGCCAAATGGCTGAAAGGTGCAGATACAGATTTGTTTACAAGTAGAGAAACATAACTCAGAAATACAGGAGTGGCCTTTGTGGATGCTTTGTAACTGCCCATGTCATGGGCCTGAGAGCACTGCCTGGACACCTTGTCTCTGCCCAGTAGGCACAGGGTATCTTCCCCACCCTGCCCAAGGTCCAGGAGGCCATTTCATTCTGGCCCAGTGCCTCCAGCTGGTCTCCAGCTCAATCACAGACCAATCATGGGCACCACTGATCCAAACATCAACCTAACCTCAGACCTGCCACCCTGACCCTGCTGGGCAATCACTAGGTCTGATCCTGACCCTATCCTTCAGACTGATTTCCTGGCTTGGCCTCACTTTGATGTGAATCAACTCTTCTACCTGGCCAGGCAGGCATCTAAGTGCAAGCCATGCCCACCTCATTTGAGGATATTGTGAGAGGAGCCCTGGACAGTGAGGCCCCAACCGTCCTGGCTGCGGCGTCCCCCTTGACTCCTTGTCCCTTGGCTGAGCAGCTGGCATGTGGCTCCGAGACGGATTCAGTGAAAATCAGAACTACACTTTTAAAGGGAACCTCCCAGTAGTCCAAATCTACTGTACTTTGCTTGGCACTGTGCAGCAGTTTCAGCAGTTATGAACCATTAGAACCAAACAATAACCGTATACTTCAGGAGCACCCCTACTGCATTCGGTCCAGGAAGCCAGCATACAGACAACCCAAATTAAGAAAAAAAACGTGTGGATTTCAGGCTTTTGTTTAAATCTATAGGCCCATTCGCATCAGTCTGTGCTACTTGCTAATGCAGGCAAAGCCCCTGACTCCATCTGTCTCCTAATAGCTAAAATCACTTGTCTAGAAAACAAACCAAGAGAAAGACGAGCATTTAAGGAGTGGGAACATCTTGAGACTGAGATAGTGTCTGAATTTAATAGCACTCACCAAATTTCTTTCATGAATTTGATGCTATAATACACTTTTTCTAAGAAGATCTGGAGTTTATAGTAGTATCACTATGGGGCTCCTCAAAATAAATTAGCTGTTCAGCAGTTCTTTCTGAAGGCTGTGTTTAAGCCAATTTTGAGGTTGCAGTGGTCAACATGAAAACATCAGCTGCTACATAACTGGCACTGTTATTTCTCAGTTAAAAAAAAAACAGAAGTATTTCAGAAATACTGTGGTAACTGTTGACTCTTTAAATGGTGACCTGATTATTTTACCATTTTTATCATGCACCACAATTTACAGTGCTTAGAGTAACAGAAGGGGTTTGCTTACACATTGCTGCTAGCATAAAGTCAGTTTAAATTAGATGTAGTAGTAGAGAAATGCTCTTAAAACCTCCCAAAGCGATATAGTTATCTCATTCACTCAGTAATGAGAGGCAAACCAGGATGGAAGATTTATGAAGATATTAAGCATAATGACTGAGGATAAATTTCTCTTATCATACACTCCATATTATTTAACTTGTTTGGTTTAACCAATAAGAAAGAGAAATTAGTCTGTAACCACCTGGGAGAAGAAGAGAGTGCACACTTCACATATACATATGAGGTGACAAAAGCGCTAGACGCAACTAGAGAATTTAGTAAATACAAGACATAATAACATGAATAATTGTACAAATTTGGCTTTCTGTATCATTATGTCCTCTTTAGCTAATATAAAAACTAGAGGAAGATGTCCTGCAAAATGTTTCAGAGCAGACTGAAAAAGAAAAGACTGATTCTTTCATTTCCTTTCTCTCCAGCAGCCACTTAATACCTGTTTTTGTTTTGTTCTTTACATTAGAACATAATCTATGACTAGTGTTCCATCACTATTGAATAGATCACATCCATAGAGTTGCCTTCCTGAATCAAAGTTTTTATAAAAATAGTAAATTCCTCTAAACATTTGCAAAATATTATTTACTATTAGTAGACTTACTATTTCCATGTTTATTACAATCCTCTTAATGACTTCAAATAATTGTTGGCTACCTCAGAGATTTCATTTTGACCAAAGCTTGGATAAACTTATAGATGAAAATAATGGCAATAGTCATTCATCTATATGAATTAAATTCTTAGGTCATGAACATCAGAAAAGCCACCTGAGAAAAACACTTCTAAAGAATAAGTTTTATCCATTGCTTTGAAATTGTGCTTCATAAAATTTTATCACATTATAAGGATGTGGGAAAACATACCTAAGGAATGGGGCCTTCCCAGGGGAAACAGCTACAGGGGCCTTCCCAGGGAAAGTGGCTGCAAGGAGCTGAGCTAAAGAAGATAGTGGATACTCCCTGATCTGAAGGAATGTGATCATGGAAAGTCCC
>JAWLRI010000923.1:6054472-6088448 GCA_034781795.1 Crypturellus tataupa | reverse complement strand
CCACCCTTGGGGTTCCAGCACGTTCCGGGCCTGGACCTCCAGCACGTAGCTGGGTCCTCCAGGCCCACTGGGCATGCGCAGAGGCCCAAAGGTTGCCCAGGGGGCACCCTGATTGACAGGGGACCCCCCTGGACAAAACGCCTCTGCGCATGCCCCGTCCTGGGGTGATCTGGGGGGCACCATTATTTCTAATGGAGATATAAAGCCCCGATTTGTAAACCCCAACACCCCCCGGCATCGGTAAAGACCATTAACTCTGCAGCTGGATACTATGATTGCTTTGGTGGCTGCTCCTTAAATTGTCCTAAAGACTAAAGAATAGGTGAGGAGGCAAATGAACTTTCAGTTCCCCTTGTGCCAAAAGTACCACTTGTAATGTGTGGAAGAATTACCTGGAAAAGGGGAAACTTAAGAGAAAAACTAGGGCCTAACAGCAGTTTTGCTATTACAGCAGCTTGCTTGGGGTGATACACAGCTGCCACTTCCAGGATGGCTGGTATGCACGGACTCTGCTCCTCCACAGTTCCCTGGGCAGCACAATCTGCCCTCCTCGCTGCTGTAAAGGGGCGTAACGATGGACGGAGTGGAGTGAAGACACCACGGCCAAACTCTGTAGCACTCCCTGTGCTGGGCCACTGATCAGCCCCAAAGTAGCTCTGGAGGTAGCACGAACACCTTAGCAGCAACTGGATGTGCCGCCAGGCCCAATGACCCCAGAGCCGTGAACGCTCCTGCAGTGGCAGATCTTTCTGCCTTTAACCCTTTCAGAGTGGATAATACCAACTTCCAAGTGGTCACTAAGGCTTTTTGCCTCCTTGCTTAATTATTCTCATAGTTTCTACCCGATTTTCTTCCATATTTCGACCTTAAAAGCACTTTTTAGTTCAATAGGGAATCCATTTTTTTGATCAATACTCTTCGGAGTGTAAGATCATCGTATTTGACTCCTCTATTAGAGAGTATATCCAGGATAAGTTTAACAACTGCAATTTCTTCTTTAGTTACTTTCTGTCCCATTCTCCTGCCCCAGCTGCTCACCTCACAGGGTGTTCCGTTGCAACATAAGTTTCTTCTTCATCCCTGGGCCGTCCTCCAACCCGTCCTGGTCTCACTCCCGCTGAGCCATCCTCGAGCTGGGCTTCTCCTTCGGGGTTTCCCATGTGCTTCTTCAGCTTCGATGCATGGTGCTGTGCATCACGTTGCGGTCACCAGTTGAGGAGAAAAGCCATGGGCTTAGTACAATTCTATGTGAATCAAGCTGAAAAAACATTCCTTAAAACAAAACTGTCCCTTAAATACAATTCTCCTTTCCCTGCACGCATCCCTGCATCACCTGATTGGCTAGAGCCTTTGTTACATCTTCTCTCTGGTGGCTGTTGTCAGGCTGCGCTGATCTTCCCTTAGTTGCTATCCTGCCTCTTGTTTCCTCGTTTCATAGGTTCAAGGTGACCTTTTGGCCTGCGCTGCATGCTCACCCCAACAATCCTATGGCTGGTTCATTGGGTGGCCATAGCCCTCCAAATACGACTCCACACCACAGCATGGGGTTTTTAGCTAGCTCTGATGTTCAAATGTGCAATCATCCCACACCGCATAAGATAGGAGAGGGTTCTCAGTCTCGAGTCTTCTCAGGCAGCGCCCCAGTCTGAGGGGAGGAAAGAGGGATCAGCCCATCGACTGATCCAAGAGTAACGATGGTTTCTTCCCCCCTCTCTTTCATTCTTAGTTCACCTTTTATACATTTCTTTACATTCAGGTGGAGATTGAGTAACTATAGTCATACTTAATGTTGTTATTCATTGGTGAAAAAGCCTCTTGCGTTCATTTAAAGGTACAGTCAATTGAAAATCTAGAGTGCATGCTCAGTGAGGAGTGGTCATACCTCAGAGGCGGGTAACTTTGGGGATGGAGGTGTGTTTTAGCATTATAATGAGCTTATAACGAGCAAAGTTCAAGCAAAGTTCATCTGAAAAGAGTGATTTGCCACCTTTGCTGGCTCAGCACCGGACATGTTATCGTGTATCTCCCCTTTGGCAGCTACTGTGGGGCTGATCAGCAGCCCAGCACAGGGAGCGCTACAGTTTGGCTGCAGTGTCTTCACTCCACTCCAGCCTCCGTTACTCCCCTTTGCAGCTGCGAGGAGGGCAGATTGTGCTGCCCAGGGAACTGTGGAGGAGCAGAGTCCGTGCGTATCAACCATCCTGGAAGTGGCAGCTGTGTATCACCCCAAGCAATCTGCTGCAATACCAAAACTGCTGTTAGGCCCTAGTTTTTCTTTAAGTTTCCCCTTCTCAAGCAATTCTTCCACAGCAGTCACTAATTCTTTTTTCCCCTTAGATTCTAAAATCCAAACATATAGGATATGTAGTTGTTATGTGTACTATTCTTGGAAGAGCAGCAGTGGTTGTTGATGTCTGAAATTAAAAACCTGAGCTTATAATTGATACAATGTTTAAAATACAGTGCCAAATTTGCAGACATATGATATTCTTTCAAACCACCAAGATAGCTTGTTTGAAAAGAAAGCAAAATGAATTGCACAAATCCTGGCCTGCATCTTGAAAAATGAAAATGAGTAAGATGACTAATTTAGCATCTCAAAGATGTTGAAAGAAAAGCTGTAGGAAATTAGCAAGACCACTTCCAGAACACAGTGGAGAAAAGCTTTCTGAAGCCAAGCAGTTGAGAGACAAGGGGAGATACTTAAGGTACTTCTAGAGTAAAAATACTTAAATGCATCCATAATGCAAATGCACGTGCAAACAAGAAGTGGAAGAAGAAAAGACTTTATTTACTTACATGCACTTAGATTTTTAAATAAAAATTAGCATTCAGCATTTAACATCTATGCCGAAAAAGCTTCCTATAACAAGTAAGTATTCAAAGTAACATTTGAGAAAAAAAGACTTCATGAATAACTCATGAAGGCTGAATTTACATTTTGCATTTCAAAATTGATGATTTTCCTAAGTGACCTCTTCTTCTGTGAGTAAATAATCTAGAAACATCTACTGTATATACTAACTCTTTCAACTTACTTAGCCCTTCTAGTTTCAATGTTTCAGCGTTTCAGCATTTTGAACAAAAAATATATGTAATGGAAGGATCAATCAATTCACTGTGAAACTAAATGATACCTACAGGACTCTGCTCTGCAAACATAGTGTTAAAGTATGTACTTTCTATCCACTAAAGCTCTCACAGATTTATTCAAGTAAAAATTGTGGGAGGACACAGGCCCAGATATAGGTATACCTGAGGTTGTATAGGGGGGTACCTGTGTTCCCTCTATGACCCCAGAATTGGAGCATGCTCGGTCAGGCCTATTGGCCTGACCGAGAAACTCATTACACCTTAGAAGAAGGCTCCAGAAGCCCGATGGTGGGGGCCGGAGTGATCTGCTCCGGCCAGCTGACAGCCCACCGACAGGGCTCCGCCAACCACCTGGACTTGGGAATTAGCATAAGGCCAATCCTGATCCTCGCTCCTCTCTATCCCCTCACCGTATATAAGTTGTTGTACGCCTGATTAAAGTTGGCGGCTGACCCTTACTTCTGTGAAGTAGCTTCAGTCAGTCGTCCAGGGTGACACACCCTGTCCTCTTGCTCTCCCGCAACTGCATCTTCCTACCTGAAGGCTGCCTTGAAGGCCAGATATATCCTGCGTCGTCTCTCCCTCTTCGAAGGAGGCCCGAGACGGGGTAAGGGGGAGCTTCCAGCCCTTACCCAGGAGAGGTGAGGGACACAGGACGCCTAAAGGGGAAAAGATCACTCGTTGGTGGCAGGCTTGGGGGGAGCCGTAAGGCCCAGGGGGATGGAAGGCCGAGCACATGCAGCGCAGCACCAGAGATCTTAAAGAAACAGTACCCCCGCGGTTTACTTTAAAAATTATGTTCAAGATTATATTGATTCCCAAATATTCCAAATGCTAAGAATATTAATAAAATTAAAAGACGAACAATTTTAAAGCAAATTGAAATTCTTAACCATGATATGAAATTTCACATTTTTATTTTGATACTGAATTATGAACTTGTTCTCTAAGACTTTTTTAATGTATTGTAATTATGTTTGTAATTTAATATATCCTAAGTGTATTGTAAGGCAACTGTGTATCTACAACATTTAAACAACTGTACTGCTGTATGTGATAAGTGAAGTGAGAGATCACTTATGATCTTTAACCTAAGACTTAAGATCAGCAAATCAACAAATTCAGGTTATTGCAAATAAGTTATTGCAAATACATACAAGTTTTCTCTTCCCTTCCCTTTTTTTATTTCCATAAAATTTTGCCTACCTCTTTATGTCCAGGAAATTGTTTATCTGGTAATTAGATACCAAATACTTGAAATGTTTTATCTTTAGAGGAGAGATGTAATTCCAGAGGATAAAATAGCAGTTATTTGTTTACTACTGGTTGAGAGCCATTAATATTATGGGACAGACTTATTGATTAAAAAAGTGACAACATGTCTAGGGAAAACACTGATGGAACAGAAGACATGAAAAAAATATGTGAAGTAAGACTGTAATGTTTTCCTCCTTGACTGACATAGCCAAAAATTACCTGCTACCTATACCTGCTGTCTGGATTTCTGTTTCAGTTAAGGAACTGCAGCATTAATTCATAAATATCTAACATACAAGTATATCTTCACTTAAATGTGTGTGTTTGTCTGCCTTGATTTTAAAGCTTTCTTAATATTGTGGCTAATACAGACAGCTAATACAGACAGCAATATAAAAAAGAAAAAAAAAAAAAAAAAGACCAGAAGTCAGAGTAAGTATCTCTAAAAAGATTGTAGGGAAGAAAACAAAAACAGAAGTACAGACATTGCACAGATATGAGGTGTCTGAGGAGTTCATGTAAGAAAATATTTCAGCTGATCAAGGAGAAAAAAATCATTTAGATTATGATACCTTTACATTTCAGAAACAAAGAGCTTCTTTTTAGAGCCTTTCTCTGATTTTGACCTTGATAGCAAACTGCAAGAAGTTGTAGTTTGTCTGGCCTAAGACAGCATGAGTTAGTCAGTCAGGGCCTTTTATGCCCGTTTTATGATGAGGTGCATCTTATTTGAACACTCAGTGAGGCTGGAATATGTTGGGAAAGTGTGCAGAAGCATATGAGGAAAAAAAAATCCCCAAAGCAGAAAGTCTGACTACAACCTGAATAAAGCCCGGACACTGTAGCCCTCTCCACCTGCTTACCATGTGTGCATGTTCCTTCACACCATACCAGGCATAGGTTCTGTTTCTGTCTTCATGACTGAAGTCATCTGTGCCTTTAGGGAAGGCATATGTGGGATGTATGTGATAAGAGCAAGGCATTTGTTTTAAGGTCAAATTTTGTTTTAGTGATCCATTTTACCAGTTTTAACATTTTATGTGAATGAGTTGTTTTAATCATTACTTACGATGCTGACAGCCTTTATACCATTTGTAGGCTTATGAGTACTGTGTAGTATGAATCTCTGAAAATACATGGTTATAAAGATTAAGTTTCCCTGAATATATGCGAAATGAATATCAGTGATATTTTGCTGACTTTAGAATATTTATGATCAATACCATCTAAGGCAGAATCAAGTGTTTTTAGTTAAAAATATTTTCAATAACAATTTTTACCAGGATATATAGACAGTTTTAGGACTACTTTCATAGCTGTTAAAGTTCTAATTTTAAGTCTATATATAATCTGTTATTCCTCTCATTTGCTGGATAATCTATAGCTAAAAAGTAATTCTAAGATACTTATACTGGAGGAAGACAAAACAGGCCTGTTGATAAGGCAAAAATTGCTGGAGAGGATGCTGTTCTCTTTGGAAAGCAAGCCGCCTGTGCTTGCTTTCCAAATACTATGCTCATATTTACCAACTGGCAGTGATAGGTAGCATATTGTTCACTCTTCGCTTCCTCTTCATACCTACAAATATGAAAGAAGTGAATCAAACTCTTTTCACATTGGTCTGTTCCCTATATTCATAAACCTGTCTGAATTTTGACAACCGGATAATTTCTTCTTTAGTAAAATGAAAAAAAAAAGAAAAAGAAAAAGAACATTAGAAAATTATATTCACTCCTCCCAACTAATAATAAAGAACTTCAATAGTGCACCAGATCCTCATCTGTCTTTAGAATTCGTTGCAGATTATTATTATTATTATTCTCCAACTGATAATGTTGTGTTTGTCAGGACACTAATTAAAGCCACTGACCCTCCAAAAGATGCTACAAAAATAAACTTACAGTCAGAGCTCTCCTCCAAATAGGAAAAGCAGAGCCCTCTATCTTTCCAACATAGTAGCCTGCACAAAGCCAAATTATTTTCCCACTGATTCTTAAGAAATCGAATTTCAGAATTATGGGACGTTAATTTCATGCATTAAGACATGCATGAAATTGGAGTAGTTAAAATACATGCTACATCTAAGTACAGCATTATTTACAGAGAGTTCTTTTAAAAAAAAAAGTCTTATTTTTGTAAATTCCCTGTTTTGCAGCTGTAAGATAAGTAAGATTACTATGTCAGAGATATAAAATGTAAACAAAATCAAAGTTAACAGATCAAGACTGCAGAATGATCCATGCAATCCAAGCTTAAAATATAACTGAATTCACAGAATTGAAAGATGCTATTTCAAATAGCTAATACTTTAGACAGAGAAGTCTCAGAACTTTCATTTAAAAGAACATAGGTAAATACAATGCATAGTCAAAAGACTGAAAAGTAGCATTTTCATGTTAGTGAATGAATTTACTCATAATTATTCTGTATGTGTGTCCTATGTGTTCATCTCTAATCTTCAACATTGTTTGAAATATAACTTTTAAGTGAACTTGAACTTCCTTGATAAAATGCCATACAAGTGCTTATTTTTTCCTATATTGATCTCACATAGACTAACTACCCTAATATTGTATAAATTGAAAGCTAAAGATCGTAGTAAATGTTCTGCAGATTTTAAGTTAGATAAATAGCAGCTCAGTAGTATGTGCAGGCATATAACTAAGTAAATGAGTTTGACTTAGTTGTGCATATTTAAATGCAGTATAAGACATGCATTTAATGAAGCACATAATCCAAAACATCAGCAGCACTAAATGATTTTCTTATCATTTACATTAAATGACCTTTTTTTTCTGCTACCATTCCACAAAAAGCCCCTTACATCAAAATGAAAATATCAATTTTTTGGATTGTTATTATAATGTTATTGATAGAAGTAAACTAGAAATACAGTAGATATATGTATTATATAAACGGTGTTTCTTCCACCTCCCTTTCTTGAAAAAAAAAAAATGCTGAAAAAAATTAATACATGAAAAAATTAACTGATAAAATAATTGATTTTCTTTTTTGGAGATTCTTAAAAATTTAATTTGCATATTGATTATGTAGCTGGAAAAATATCTCCCAACTTGAATAAAAAAGCTGAAATTGCCTTAGAGTAAATAGATATCTGAAACTGGAGAATGCACTTCAGCTAATTGTATTAATGAACTTCACTGAAGAAGTTTGTTTTGTAAGAAAAAACCCTTGTGACCTTTTGATTTAATATAAAGTAGGACACATGATATGTGAATCTTTTTTACAGTATTCTAATTATGTTCAATCAAATACATTGTAGTGTTTGATCACTATGAAAAAATAATGGAACAATAAATTCTTATAAATTACTTGAAGTGGCAGTTACATGCAGTGCTTGTGAAACTTGAACTTATGATTGTTTTTCTGGTGTTAGATGAATATTGCAGGAATTGCAGCTTTAGTCTGACAATATTTGCAAATATTCTGTCTCTTAACACTTGGCATTAATTCTGTAATATGTGAGATCTAGTAATGATTTTTTTTCCCCCACATGTAAGTTTGTTAAACCACCAGTGAAATTAGTTTTTTTTTAATGACAAATATCATGCTTTTTATATTAACAATTACACACTCACTGTGTTTGTCCCTGGAGGTAATTTTATGTATTAGAAAATTGTATGGATGATGTGAATAGATTGAGGGGAAAAAAACCAGTAAAACTAAAAATCGAATATCAGAATTTAAAATACCGGAAACATCCGTACTTCATCAATGATTGTCTGAATTGTGCTCCAACCTAAATATGAAAAAACTGATTGTATGTAATTTCCAAAAACTTTTTATTTAGAGTATTTGAGCTATTAGGTAATAGTTCTGAATTAAAGCAATAAGCGCAGCTTCTGTGGGAAGCTTCTTTGCTTAGAGAAGCAGATTTCTCATCTTCATAGTGTTCTGTACAGGATGATAGGCACTTAGAAGTTTAAGGATTCAAGAATATTCATAGCAATAACAATCATCAGTGTTTCCAATATCCAACCTGAGAGTGTCACAGGCGATAAGAACACCAAAGTTGCACAATGAATCAGATTTGCAGTGTTACCATTTCTCTTTGTATCTAGACTATTTGAGTCATAAATTTTCTTAAAAGTTAAATAAATTTTGTGACATTTTTTTTTCTTTTTTCCTAGCATGCAGAACAGGCCTACTTATCTCATTGTTGCTACAATTTCATCTCATTACTTCGCTTAATCACTTCTGTTTCTAACTGTAATCCACAGGCAACAAACTACAGAATCTCTCTTATGTGCCAATTGGGCATTATTACCAACTTTTAAAAAGTGACTGTTATTTGCTGATACATCAAGCAATGTATTCCTGACCTTGAAAAACAGTTTTAAATTACATTGCTTGCTATATTTTCTTAGTCATATATCCGGAATGCCATATTGTACTCATCCTCTATTTTCATGTATTTTGAAATGGTATGCTGAACAGCTTCATTTCCAGCATACCATTCAGCTTTCTGAAGGACTGCTTTGATGTGATTGTATCAGTCATCTCCATCTAGTTTTTCTTAATTAAATGAACCCAACCTTAATTAAAAAAAAAAAATTACTATCTTTAGGAATTGTAAGAAGTCAGTATTCTACTTACCCTCCACATATTGATATCCTTATCCCTCCACATATTGATAGTCTTTCAATATAGCTGTAAAAGTATTTAGATGTCTTAAATGAAGAGCAAGTCTTTCCTTTAGTTTATTCCTATATCCTAAATATATAAAGGAAAAGGGAATTTAAGTGACACCACTTATCTAAAACCATAAAAATAGTTTTATTGCAGATACAATTGAGAAGACTTTCAGACTTAGAGCTACATAAGGCTGACAGTTTAAATCTGTTATAAATGATATTTCTTGCTACATTTTTCCTTTTAAATATTTTGATTGTTTTGGTCTGATGCTTATACTTTAGACTCAGCACGTTGTCTCTTTCTCCAGAGCTCCAAATTCATTTGAAAAAAAATCTTCCCATAGTGATGAATGTTTCACTTTGCCTGGGACATCTGGAAGATCTGATTAACCTTTATTTAGATTTATAAGAATTAAAGAAGAGGGATACAGGTTATTTGTGTGTGCAAAATATGTCAGAGCTAGATGCGGACTTTATTCTACTACCCATTGAACAGGTCATCCTAGAAATGTATGTGCCATTGTGTTTCTATGTGTTATCCTTGCTTGTTTCCAATTTGAGCTCCAAGTTGTAAGATCACACATTATTTGCAACCAAAAATGATAAGTAAAATCAACCATGTCTCTTTTTAGGAAATGTATTCATATGTAACATTCAGATGGTAGATAGAGCTAAAAAGGCACCAAAGCTTTTGTAGTCACAGGGGTTTGGGTAGGTGGAATATACTCAGATAGTTGTAGTTGAATCATGTCATTACTGTAGAGAGGGGGAAAGGAAGAGAAGATTTGGAGAGGAATATGAAACTAGAATTGATGCAAAATTACTCCAGGATTGGTAGGAACAGAAATTTAACTGTCAGTATGTCCTTAAGTATGTGAACAAGAAACAACAGCAAGTTATCAATAAGAATTCTTTGAATAGTCTTTTATGATTGTTCTATCTTCTGATTTATCATGTTAGTATCTGTTGCAGAGGACAGACAGAATAATATATGATTGTGCTTCACACACACAAAACTGAATAATCCAGAGAAAAACAAGTGATACCCTGAAGTTTTGTTTTGTCTGAGAGCTGTATCTATTACAGGCATATAGTAGATATTGCCATTTTTTTACTTCTGAGTCACGTAGAAATAGAATGAAGATGCACCTTTTAAAGCTCCTTATTGCCAACACCAGGAATGATCATTAGGCCTAAATGTGGCTGAAAGTTACAGAACTTTTGAAAGGATAGCTAATCCTGTTTAAAAGACCTTGGATATTGGTGATTTTTATTGCTTGTCCTATTAATTACAGTGTTAAACGACCCTCACAATTAGGAATTTACTTTTTTCTTCATGGCTGAATTTGGCTATCTTAAATTTCCTGTTTCTGGATCCTTCCTTACCTTGGTATAAACATGTCTTACTCATTGTTTATTATCCCACTAGATTATGTCAAATTTCAAATCTACCCTAGGTTTTGATATTTTAATCAAAAAATAAAAGGTGGTATCATTCTTTGGAATAATTTTAACAGGTTCTCCCATGAATATGATCTTATAAAAACAGCATTTTAAGATATGCTGATGAACCGATTTTTATTGTGTCTAATATTTGTCTTTTCTGCTAATTCTGTCTATTGAATGAAATCAAATTGTCACCTGATCTGAAATCAAGACCCTGGCAAATTTTATGTATTTTGCAATGATATTTTGAATTCACAGCTCTCTAAAATAAATTAAAAAAAAAAAAATGAGTTAGGAAGTTCATAAGCGTATGTTATTATTCATAAAAAAAAAATTAGTATTCACACATAAACTGTGAGACTTCAAGTGAAATCAGTGAGGAAGAAGACTTGACATATTCTTACACATTTCCAATGCTCATGTTGTAGAAAAAGACATCTTTCTGAAGTTTCAGCCCTGCCACTGCATTATAAGTCTTTCAAAAGACATGAGAAACAAAGTGCTCTAACTGACCTGATAGATGCAATCAGATTCCCAATGGAACAAATAACTGGCAAAATTTATGAACATACTTTTCAAAATCCCATATGAGCCGTGATTAGTGTCTGGCAGTTATGGGGTGTCTGTGAATTGTTCATTGTTCTATGATGTATTTTCTCTCTAATGTTCTTGTTCTATTTGTGAAAGCTGAGCACTATTTAAACTCCCTCATTTTTCCTCAGATCCAGCTGTTTAACTGAACTCACACTTGTCGAGATAATCACAATAAATTATAAGGATTATAGCTCAGAAGATGGCAGGTAACCTCCCAAGGCAAAATGAGAGCTGGAGGCTTAAGACCTAAGGGGATCCTCTAGAAGTTACAGTCAGTCCTAGATGCAGTTAGTCTGTTCTGCTAGCACATAGGAAAAGCAAGCCTTCCTTTCATTGCTCTTAAAGATAATCATCTCAGTTGACATGCAATACTTGCCTTAAAACAAAATTAATTGATGTAAGTGGTATTTTTAGTGTCTAATTCTTTATTAATAATATCTTGAGTTTAGAGTGAATTATTTTTACCAAGAATTAGTATATACTTTAGTAATCCGTCATTTATGGATCATCCTTCTGAAGTGCCAGTACTTAGAAAAATGTTCTTTTATATACAGAATTTCCCTTCTCCAAATTGTAATTAGTTTGTCAACTTTTCAGCTATTCTCTTACTCTACTTAATGCAACCAAGTATCCAGATTTAGTAACCTGAAAATCTTTGATTTAAAATTTCACAACTCTCTTACAAATCTTATAGACAGCATGTCAAATTATTAGCATATAGTCTCCTTTAGTCCAAATTTAGCATTGCCCCACTAATATCTAGTTCCAGTTTTCATATTTTTTATTACCTGTACCTTTCTAAAATTCATTTAATCTTTAACTTATTTGAGAATTTGTTCCTTCAGTGTTCCTTGTCACCATATTCTAAAAATTGTAATTTCTTTCCACTTGTCTTTTGGTACTTGATAATTTAGAGAATATTTCTACATCCTAATAACTGTCATTTTTTATTCTACATTATGAGAACTAGAAATCAGAAATCCTCAGACATAACTTGATTCAAGAAGTATTAATCTTTGTATTTTCACAAGGGTATCTGAAGCTGAAGAAAACGAACTGATTTAATTTCCTTTTCATTTTTCCCCATTTAAGTTTCTAAGAAAGCTGTTCAGAGTTACAAATTACGCAGGTGCAACACTGTTAGTTCATCATTCGTTCTCTGTTAATATGATAGGGCAAGATGCAACTCTGTTAACTACACCCAGTTCCACAGATGAAGATCCATATCCTTTTCAAATACCTAGCATTCCATGGTATTAAAAGAAGCATTTCTTCAGCTAAAAATATGGTTAGAAAATAAGTCCTTTTTAACTCTCCCATTTTCTCACATTCACATCTTCCCTAGCAGTACAATATTAATTTGTTCTTTTTATGCCTGAAATTCTCTCAGATAAACACAAAAAAGCACATTTATGATACTAAATCTGAAAAGAGGGTCACTACTTCTCAAAAAAAACCCAAAAAAACAAGTATGAAAACAAAAATGTGTATTTGATGAAGATTGTGGTAACCTAAAAATTGCTAGAGCAACAGCATTGTTATTGGCAAACACATTGTAATTGCCACTGCAATTTTTCATTGTTAGCCTTGAAACTATTTTTTAAAATAGCTGTAAGTGTATTTCTATAGTAGCTTCGGAATCTCAGGTACTTATCTGAGAGGTGGAGATATTTTATCCTATTGTTTCAGCTGAAACGCTGACTTGAGAATACAGGCTGAGTTAAATTCAGACTTCATAAATTGGCTAAAAAGTTTTGATTTAAATGATTTAATTCACACAGCGAATGAGAATCTCAGGGAAAAAAAAACTAATATTTCTGATCAACTCAAAGCTGTGGAACATGCTAATAAATTTGAATAAAAATTCATAACATGAATGAAAACAAGATAAATGAAATGAAAACAAGATAAAATAAACTAACTGTCCCTTAAAATATTTAAAGAAGCATTGTTACATGAAATTTCATTAATATTCTACTTTGCTACAAATGCATATTTCTTTTTTCATTTCATAACCCTGATACAAACACAGTAACATTCTCAGAAGTAATTATTTAAAGTATTCCTGACTCAGTCTTTGATTTCCCCAATATATTATTCACCTTTACCAACCAAATAAAGGAATTTACTATTTCATCTTTTGATTTTTTGTTTAAATATATTATTTTTGTGCTTTCCTGGGCTCAAAACATCGTTTTTCTTGAAAACTATTTGGCACTTTTACCTCTTTTCTTCCTTACTTCTACTGGAATAACCACTGAATTCTCTTTTACAAACAAACAAATCTCCTCAGTCTCTTTCAACACATCTACCTTTTCATTCGAGCTTTCATTAACTACTTCATCTTTACAAGCATCACTTGTTCTCATTTAAAATTGACCCATATCACATCACATACAAGAACAAGAAAAAAAAAATACCTCTTAGTGCATTAAAGACCTTAAAATAGTTCATTTTTCTTGTTCCTTTGGTCATATTTTCCTGTACATTTCCCTTAGAAAACATTATGATGTCCTGATGAATATACTGAGTCAAAATGCAAGTCTGGTACTTGTGTAAAATTCTACCTGTGCCAGAAATAGATATTATCTAGTTTGCTGTTTTGTAAAGAATCGATGAGCAAGAAGGAGGTCTAACTTCATGCCTATCTCTGGTTGCTACATGGCAAGTCAGAAAGAAATCTTAGAAACAAAGGGAATAGTGTTCCTTAGAAAGAGCAAACTAACTGAATGTGTTGAATGTCATTTTGAGGCAGGTAGGAAGAGAGGAAATATAGCAAAAAGTCATGCTCTTATACATGACTGATGAGTAAAGGAATAAAGAAAGTTTTCTCAGGAATGCCAAGGAGATGGATAAAGTTTACTACAGTCCAGTATGACACAAAAAGTTATTGAAATTAAGGCAGCTAGCGAGCAGGACCCAATGTACAGGAATCCAGAGGGCATATTCATATAGAAATCTTTTTAACATTGTTTTCCTCCTCTTACTCACAGGTTGCTGTTGTATCTATTTAAAGTTTTTTGTTCCATTTTTCTGCTCAAATAAAAATAGCCTGAGAGTTTAAAATAATGTTGAGTGCTCACTCGCATTTGTTGATATGTTCACTTGAAGCAAAATATGTCAGAAGAACTTCAAAACTCTACCTAACTGGGGTCTTCAGTGAGATCCCACACTATACATCTAATATCTTTGGTTCTTTGAGAAAGTTTCACTGCACCTGCTTGGTTATCAAGGTTATTCTCTTATCCAGGAGCTCTCACCTCCACATATAAAACTCTTTCTAAAATTATGCCATATATGTTGATTTGTCTTTTGAGAGAAAGACTCTTGATTACAGTATTTGTTTTCTCCTAAAATGTGTGGAATATATGACCATTATAAATTCTCCTGGGTTTTATAGGATGGCAGCAATAAAATGTCTTTTACCTCCAAAATATTCCTCTGACCTGAGTAACAAAGAGCATACAGTCAGAGACTCTGCCTTTGATATCCAGTGTCAGAAGAACTAGAGTTTCTTCTGCTGGTGGCTTTGTCTGCCTGTGCTCCTGAAAAAAACTGTTTGACATGGACTGAATTTGACAATTCAGGACAGATCTGAAAGTGTATTTTTTGCATTCTCCCTTCTATTCATAAATGCCTTGAAAATAAGTAAAGTCCCATCAACAGTCAGGACTGCAGATTTTGAGAATGACAGGGTGTTTTACACACATACATGCCAGTGCGACAACAAAGTCCATTTTTAGAAAGCCGCATGGAAACCTTTCAGCATTAGTGTCAAATTAGAGAGATTCTTCTGAAATACTGATTACAACTGCATATTTAGCCTGTGTCAGCTGAGGGAATCTGTCTGACTGATCTATCCATCTATTGCTGCCTGCTGCTCAAATGAATGTCATCCTGTCAATGGATTTGTCATGGCATTCAACTGGAAGGTTTGCAGACTCTTTCAGCTCTGCGAGAGCGCTATTATGGTGTTTGCGGATGTCTTCAATGCTAACACATCCCTTTTTAGTAATGTCAAACCTTTTGGCAGCCTGTTCTGTTGAACAAAAGTGAATCCTTCCTAGGTTGAAGTTGGGAGTCTTGCACTGTGTATATCCTTCATTTGCTTTGCTTAATGATTTTTTTTCTGTCCATATAGATGGTGCACGTGCACTTTTCCATTACTGCAGCTTTTCCTGCATCTGTAGTTTTATCTGCTTCCAGAACTACAGTTCTGTGTGAGATGTGTCTGCAAGACTTCATGTATAAAAAAAAAAAGTTCATGACAAGCAGAAGCATAATACAGAACGTTTTAGAAAGAGTTTTCTTGATTTTCTTTTAAACTATTACAAAGTGGTTTAGGTTAAAGTTTGTGTTTAGAAAAAAAATAAACTATTTCCTAGAAAGCCTACAACTTACAAGATACCTACCAAGGTTGCTAAGGTCCCAGTCCTTTTGATCCTGCAGTTTCTCAGATATTTAGGTACTTGACCACTTGCATTATTTGAAAGTTTCAGAAGACAGCTCTTTTTTTTTTTTTTTTTTTTTTTTTTTTTTTGATAAGTATGTGCATATGAGAAGCTAAAAAGAATATGATTGCATATATTAATCTTAAATTTGCAGGGAAAAGCTGCTAGGATGATTAATGTATTACATTTTTCCATGCCATAAGTCATAGCAGAATTTAGTATTTTGATTTTTGAAATTAGTAGGAATTAGAAATGCTTATAAAAATGATCTAAGAAAGATTATTAAACTTGACATATGAAGATGGTGTATAAATTAAAAAAAGATATTAAGAGAATGACACCATATAATGTAGATGATATAATGCATATGGGAAAAAAAAAAAGAAGTCTTGGGATTTGCTTGCTGGGTTTTCTTTGAGTTTTGGACTCTAATGTTGGTTACTTTACTGAACTATATTCTTGCAACATCAGATGTCATATAGGTGATATGACTTAGCAGAACTAGGTTTATTAAAGGGCATGATAAAATTGCACAGATAAAAATCAATCTTGCAACAACAGATCAGAATAGAACCCAGTAATGTGAACATGAAAAAAAAAAGAAGCAAAAGAAAGCTTTTTCCTTCTGGTTGACATCTACTACTGAAGATAACTAGATCAATAAATGCCATGCAAGGAGCTGAATACTTATCTGTGAGCATCTATTTTAGGCCCCAAGAAGCATATTTTTAAAGCATTCTAATTTTAAAGGTTTTTTTTTTTTTTTTTTTTAATATTTGTACTAAAATTAATTCGTACATCATTGAATCATTATTAATTAAAATACAATAAAGTGACTTTGACTTTGAACTTGCTTTTGTCTGATAATTTTTGTGTGACTTTTTTTTATTTCGTATTCTATGAATTCTATGAATCAAATTATTATATTTCCCATTGTGGAAATTTTTTTAACAAATCTGCTGCTAACACTGAAATAGTCATCTGATGCAGAATTAGAGAAGATACTAGAATGTCTCCTTGACTACGGTAAGAATAAAAGTCTCACAAGGGCACCAATAGACTTTACACAGGAATATTACATTTCTATCCCAAATGAATATTCTCTCCTGCTTCCAAAATTGGATTAAAAAAAGTAACCTACATTAAAGTTCGGTTCAAAGCACACTTGCCAAAGAATGTGTTCCTGCAAAGTGCCAACTTTACTTGACTTTTTTATTCATATTTCAATGAGTCATAAAAATGGTCATCATGAATCATATCTGAGAAAAAAAATGACTGACCATCAGCATATTTCCTATCAGTGCTTCCAAATAAAGTTAAAACATGAAGGTGTTGAAGGATAAAATCATAATTATTGATATAATAATACTTCGCTATGCTATGCTTTACTTTCTATAATGCTATGCTATGCTTTCTATAATCAGGCAATTCTGTAAAAACTAAAGATTTTAGCCATATTTAATTTTTTGAATGACAACTCTAAAGCATCATAAAGCAAGAAAATTCATTTTCATGGTCTAATAGGAAGAAAAGTTGAAAGTAAAAGTGGTGAATGTGAAAAATATTCATCTCTAGGTCTTACTAACTTTAATTTTTTTCCTCTTAATATTTCTGCATTTTATAAGGTATGTTCATATGCCTAAACTGCACTACTAACTTTAAACACCTGTGTTTCAAATGTCACTTGAAAATCATCTGGCTAAATCATCAATCTATAGATAAAACTCTATCTATAAGATACAACGTATGTTAATTGACTGATAATTGTTAGTGGAGCCAGAACTCTTGACGTATTGATTCAGAAATATAAGAGAAAATATTGTGTTGCATCTGAACAGCAGAAAAGTGTAGTTGTAGTCCTGCAGAAGACAATAACTGTATGGCGAAAAGTGATTGATTTTTATATTTTAAATTTTGATCATGTAGATATCCCATGACTTTGTGAAGTAAGAGTGCTTGGTCAGTTTTCTCGAGGGAAGTCTATGCTTTTAAATATAGCTATCAAGCCACTTCTTACAAAGCACAGATGCAGTAATGAATGATCTTGAGAATTTCTGTTATTCAGCATTTACAAAGATTCCTCTTAATTCAGTATCCTAATGGTCAGTTAACTTGATAACTTGAATCACAACAAGGACGCAAAATGCTGCTTTACATGAAACATTGCTGAATTATTGTAATTTTATTTTATGGACCTGAGAATAAAAAAACATTATCAGTGGGATATATTTTAGATTTTCATTAGGAACTAAGGTATAGTTGTTGGGCTGCTTCTTGGCTAAGGTTCTTCTTAGCTAATTGAAGATAGTCAGTTAAAGGATGATAGAAACTTCCCCATTTAAGCTTATTTAAAGGGTGACAGAAGTTTCTCTATTTAAGCTTAGTAAAGATCTCTTTTTTATTCTGTCTGCTATTTAGTCAACTGTCTACTGTCCACTTTTTACAATTTGTGTTCAGTTTCCATTTTGATTACAAACATAATCATTTTTTCTCCTCCTACCTGCTGATTTTCCCAATTCTATGGTCTTTTATCAGCATGTATATTTTCTGCCTTGTTCTCCTTGTTTTTCAGAAGCAGAGAATCAAATTCAGAAGTTTCAAGATTCCTGTTTTCCTTTGGACTAGACATAATTGAATATCTCTTCTCATCTTTCATTTAGTATTCTGTTCATTCTAGATCTCATGTTGGATTCAGTCAATAAAATTAACGAAGCAATTCTTGCATTTAGACGTCAACATCCAGGATATGATAACACATATTGGGAAAAAAAAAATCCTCTAACATCTTAAAATCAGCTCTTTCAGATACTAGTATTTAAGACATTTAGTGAAATGGGGATCTTGGGACAGTTTATTGTATTATATACATAGATGATTATCAACAAGTAGCTATACTGAGCACACTGAGATGTGCTCAAATAAAGTCAGATGGCCTGTTCATAAGAGAGCCAGTTAGAACTTGTACCAACTCCTGAAAGCAACAAAAGGAAAAGCTTAGCATTTTCTTTCTTTTGCAAGAACAACTCAATCTCTCAGTTATTTAAAAATTACTTCAGATTATGTCAAGCTGCTTTCTAGAACAAGCCTTGTGGCAACTTGTCTGCTCAGTATTCATATTAGTACGAAGATAGAAAGATGGAAAAAAATCACATGATTGACAATATAGATATATGCTTAGGTCTGAAGACCATCGGAGTTACAAATCCTCCCCTTAGATGTTTTGAGTATGGATATTATCTATGTTGGATAATGCATATGCATTCTAGAAAACTGAGAGAAAAGCAAAAACTTGTAAAAGCCATTTCAGTCTCCACTAAAATGAGGCTGCTACTGAGATAATTTACAGAAGCATCTTAATCATGCAAGACAATATTCTAAAATACATTAAGAAAGAAAGCAAATATGAATACTAGATTCCAGTGAAACTGTAGAGAATATTTAAACAGACAGAAGTAGTATTGCAACTGTAATTGAGTCAACACATGGAGGTTGTTTTAGAAGGTAGTCATGAGATGTTTCATTAGTTTTAGATGATTCATTTCCTCATCATTCCCAATACAGGGAATTAGCCAGTTCTATTGTAATTAATTAAAATTCAATTCTTATCCAATAATTCAGGTGGCTAGGCATAATTACATGTTTTTCATTATTATGTTTGATAGATGAAATAAAGGGAATTCCAAGAGGGAAATATTGTTTATTATGCAAGGTACAAAAAGGGGGAGAAGAGTTATTCAGTAAATTGTAAATACTTGGAGGTATAAGCTCATTACTTCTGTTGCAATACAGAGGAACCTCACTAATTCACATTAATGACTTGGAGACCCACAATAAATGACTGAAGTTTATTATGAGATGCTAAATGAAATAAATTGTAGAAGTCTCAAGGACTTCCAATTGAACTTTGATTGAAATCAAAGCGAAAGAATGAGAAGAATAGCAAGAATAATGTTCACAAAATATGTACAAATCATTTATAAGATGTGTAACTTCACTGAAATTATTTGGGGGGTAGGGACATTTTAGATGATGCTCCTTTTTTTTTTTTTTTTTTTCCTTTCTCCCTGTAGCTTTTAATTGATAAAAAACCTTTTTTTTAGTGTATACGAGTTATAGGATATGCAGATTAATGAAGTCTGAATGAGATTTCATTAAATCTCTAAAGCCACTAGACTATTAGACTGTGCTTGTGAGCATAAATGAGACAGAAGTAGTCTAATTATTCTCTTGTTGAATAGAAACGATACATTATTCAGCTCCAAACAGAAAGGCACATTTATTTCTGAGACACTTCTTTAGCTCATTGCAGTTGTTCTTCTGTCTCTCATTAAATAATTAAATAACAACCATAAACTCCCTCACAACTTTCTCTGACAGACAGTATGCTCTTTTAAAGGACAGACATTAAGAAATAGCTACACAGTCAAAATATTAATATAGTTTTAAAATAATAGTTACTGTAGGATATTTCTTTTATGATTTTTGTGTGATGCCCTTAAAAAGAAATTTTATTCCTTGTTTTTGTGTCTTTTGCCATTTTGTAATAAGATTAGCAAGCATAAACATCACTATACATCTCTTTTTTGTTCCTTATATTTCTCCTGATACAAAAAGAACTAAAGTATTGCTTTATATATTAGGAACTAAAAAAATAATAACCACAAGATGTTTTCAGATATCCTTTGATGGTAAATGTGTGTCTTTATCTGCTTCTCTGGAAAGGTTTGGTGAAAACCTCCATCAATAAATTCCTATAAGAAGATCATTTCATTTTGTCTGTTTTTTTTTTTTTTTTTTTTCTGATACTGTGTGTGACACATCTAGGTATGGATTTAAAGTTTCAAAATACTTTAGAACCTGAAAATGTATAAAGGGAAGGTAATAGTTAAAAATAACGATGCAAAAATGCCTAAGACTAGCAATGTCTCCAGAAGAATGAACAGAGAAAGACATATGACCACTTGACTGCTAGAAAACATCTAGGATTTGTGCCCATTATTTTTCAAAGACGGAAAATTAGTTCATTTCAAGAATCTTGCAGATGCAAAGTTGTTTTTATGTATTCTGATAAGTAGCTTTTCCACATCAGTGAAATCCATTTTTAGAATTCTGGCAACTACCTTACATAAAATAAGGGATTTCTAAACATCACTTCTGTCAGAAGCTTCTGACTCCAAGCAACTAAGATTATTTTTACATAAGTTAAATTCAATGAGAAACAAGCAAATAGCTATAACACTGACTACATTTCAATGCCAATCATTAGCATACATGGAAGTCCTGAAAGAGTTTAGATCCTATTCTACTTGGAAGGCATGTTCTCTATATTATCAAAGGGAGGTAAGCACCACTTTAGGTTCCTACATCAAAAAATCTAACATGTAGGCATAACTAAGATCTTCACATATCTATTCATTTATAATACAGAAGTATCGAATGCACCCATAAGTGAGAGGTCTTGATCCATGTCTCTTTTTCAGCAGAAGGTAGTGACTTGAAGAAATGAATGACCTCAATAAACAAAATATATTTTCTACTAAGTGTTTTTCATCTTATTTTTCACCAGTCCAGTCTCATAAATGTGCTCAAGTACTTAGATTATTTTGACATCAGACCAATGGTATATAGTTATTTTAAGCTACTATCTTCAATTAAATGCAAAACTGTGTAATGTGCCAGTTTCAAACTACAATTTTCTTTAATTATGTTGATTTTTTGTTGAACGTCTCTTCAATTAAAATATATATTTTTATATATACATATATGTGTGTAGTTTGTATCCAGAAATAAAATAGAAAAAAAAAAGAATAAATCAAAGCAGTTATGCAATATACCATCTCAGTTACACTCTTTTAAGTTTGCTTACCTTATCTTCTGTAATCTAATTATATGATATATAGCTCATTTATGCTTTTTCCTTGAGAGTGTTGTATTTTAAGAATTACCTTGTAAATACAATTTCCTCTTCTGGTATATGTTCTGGCAAGTAGATTTAGGACTCTGAGAAAAACGAATGTAGACTCAAAGACCAAGGTAACAAATAACTGAGATGTATTATTTAATCCAGCAGTAACCCCTATTAATAGCAGAGATCTCCATATTTCACAAACAAAATGTAATTTACTTTTATATAGTGTTTACCCTAGAAGAGTGTCTTGTAACTGAGAGATAGTACAGCATAATACAGTGCGGAATAAATGAGCAACAGAGAAAAATAGTTTCACAGAAGATGATATAAATGTTATATTAAATGCTTTGGACAGATAAAAGCTAATATTGTTGCAAGTGTTTTATAAATGTTTATGTATTTTATTACTAGTGATGTTTATTTCCTTCCAGTGGTGTTATTTTGTTTACTTTCTGAATAATTTAAAGAACAGTTTTCTCATGCTTAGATTCCTATATTCAGAAGTTTTACCAGGTACTTTGACCATGTATCATGTAGAGTCAAGCTACATGGACAAAGGAAAAAAAAAGCCATTTAAAAAGCCAAACAGTTACTTTCTTTTTATTACTTTGTAGTTATGGATTAAAGATAAATCTCTGTATTTATTAAACTCTAATTATATCTGTATGTGTAAGTTCTGTAAGACCAATTTTGAGGAGGTTTTGTATAATATAATGGGATAAATATATTCTGCCTGAGTACTTGTCTTTCCCTCTGACAGTTTGCCCTTGAAGGAGATAATCTAGAAAAAATAACTAAACTTTTTAGCCTTTAGAAAGAGTTTTGTTCACTTTGTATATCAGGAAATTGAAATGGAGGGCCCAAGCCACACTTGCTTCTTACTTTTTTTTCTTAAAATAATCACATTTGTAACTGGGAAGCAATTAATTGGTTGAATCTGTGGGGCAAGAATTAGCTGACTGGATCTGGTGGGCTGAAGTATACTTTTATCTGTGATTTCTGAGTATCAGAGATTCTAAGTAGAGGAATGACTCCTCTGAGGGTTCCAGACATCCTGAAATCAGGAAAGGGGCATTCTAGTGGAGGAAGCCAAAGCTTAGGTACTGTTTTTGAGCAATAGATGTGCGGATATCCTGGCCTTATCTTTTTACTTAAATTTATAAATTACTCAATTTTTCACTTAGCTCCATAAAAGTTGTCTATGGCACAAAGGCCACTTTTTGACAGTGAGACTTTCAAAAGTAGAGCTACTAAGCATTGCATTATTCTACCAAAAAGAAAAATATGGCTATAGATAGTCTCAGTTAAAAAAAATCAAATAAGATATGATCTATAGTATCATAAATGCAATGTATATTCCTTTGTAGTACATTTAATTAATGAAAGATACAATTTGATAACAAACATTCATCAATTATATTAGCCCAAACTGCATTCAGATGGAGAAGAAGCTGAGTTAAGAAAGAGATAAAAGAATAAAAAGTAGATCCCACATTCTATGTGTTTTAAAAAAATAAAATAGTTCTCTACCAGATAAATCTTTCTAAAAGGCACAATCTGACAGCCACTCTGACAGAGAAAATGGCCATTAGCAACAACTAACAGCCAAAGATTATTGAGCTGCTTTGAGCTGCTCTCAAGAGATATGAGATTTTTTCTAGTGAACAAATCCTTTTACATTGACCATAAAAAAAATCCAGGTTTTTACCTCTGATCACCAGGTATTCAGCAAATAAAGCTTGTTGCGGCGGATGCCCAGGCCGGTCACGTTCCGGATCCACGCCAGCCCGTCCGTGATGTCCCCCACCACGCGTGCCGGTCTCCGAGGCCTCCCATCGCACAGGAGCACCCTAGGATAAGGAGCACCACTCACCCGAGGCACTGAAGCCGGTGAGCCGCTGAGGGGGACAAGGCGGCAGATGTCGTCACCCCGGCTGCGATGACCTGGTACCTCTCAAGGTTCAGGAGGAGCGGTGTCAGTTGGTCGCCCGAAGGGAGTCCGACCGGACCACCCAATAACCACTCAATATCAGTTAGGATGGACGGCCAGCTTTATTCCAAACAACACAAGCTTATATAACTTTGGTTAGGGGAGGTATGGAGACATGATTGGCCACCTGCTATTTCCTGGGGTTGGCGGTGCCCCATTGCCAGGCGGGCCAGGAGCCGGGGTAGACTGCTCCGGTCCCCACCTCCCGGGTGCCAGAATCTTCTTGTTAGATGTCATGAGTCACCCAGTCAGGCCTGTGGCCTGACTGGGCATGCCTGGCACCCGGGGTCACAGGAGGGTCAGAGGTACCCCCCCATTACATCTGCAATACAGTGATGGTCAATGCATGTGGCTCATACCACATTTCCCTGCAAAAGCTCTTGTTCTGTATCCCTCTGCTGCAGAGCTTGGTAACATTTCTTTGGAAGCATTACATTTCAATGTAATTTCAATAATAGTCTAAAGATTAGTACTTCGTATTCCGTTCCCCGTGATGTGAGAAATATAAAGCTCCTATTAAGATTTTGCCAGCATTGCTGAAATTGCATAAATCTTCCTATTTAGAACATTTTACATAGAAGTATATATATGGATGTATACAGTATGTTTATATACAGATAAAGGAAATTTTGTTTATCTAACAGTTTGTGAAAAAAATGCACTGGAATGAAAATGTAGTATTTTATGGTAGTTCCTGACATAAATGTCATTTCCAGCTTGTGCTATACTGGGATAAACATAAAGGTGTATAGGCTTTATAGAACTGTAATCACTAAACTGTGACCAGATAGCCTTATACTACTGTATTGCAATTGCTATTAACAGACATAAGCTTTGTACTCAGTTTGTAATGTTTCAGGAATAAGACATGTCAGACCTATCTCTCCAAATTCTTCTTTATCTGCCTGTGGCTTTGTTTAACTTGGTTTAGCTGTGACAGCATATTTTTTTAATTGACTAGGCACACACATACGGCTAATTTTTTACTTATGCTTATCTTTTTGAGATAAATCCATACCTTTATATACAGATAGTAGTAATAAGTAATTATTCTATGTAGAATTCTATGTAGAGAGTTATATCTGACACTAGATATGGTTTAGAGAAATACAGGTCTCAAGCAGAAGGCTTGAGAAATGGAGATAATCCTGTGTAATGGAGAGAAAGTTTTTAAAGGCACTTCCAAAACAAACAGATGGACATTCTCTCTAATAATCACTATGATTACTCTGTTCCACAGTGATCCATGGTAATGCAGCATTTGCATTATACATGGCTTACGAAGCTACATAAAGCCTGGATTTAAAGTATTTCAAGTATATAAAAATAATAGGCTTTTTGGAAAGCTTAAAACCTACACCTACGATAAACTGTATCAGTTAGTAACTCTGATACTGGCAAGGTGAAAACTTATATTACGTTTTCTATAGAAATAGCAATGTAGCATTCATGCGCTCTTCTGTAAATGCTGTTCTAGAGAATACTGGTCTATTTTGCATAAGATCACAGAGTAATGTACGTCTTTAAATGAATATAACTTTATTACCTCCTCTATGATCTTTGGCATTTAAATATACGTGGGTATGAAACACAATGCCATGCATATCTTCTTAGCAGTATATATCTTAGAAGTTATATATTATTATATACATTAAATATTATATTTTAATTATATAATTTATATATTATTATATGAGACATATATTGTCTCTTCTGATCTGCTCACTATCACTGCTTTCTATCAACTACCTTGCACAATTCATAAGCTTGTGTGAATGCTTAATACCAATAACAGGATATGTATGCAAGATATTCTAATGCATGTCAATCATTCATTAGTTAATCCAAAAGAAGTAGGGAAAAACTTCAGCTTTTCTTTCTTTTTTTTAAAATTGACTCTTCAGAAAGTACTTCATTGTTTTTTTGAGAAATATGGTGACATTCTGCTTAAACCAAAAGCAATGTGATGAAAAGTATCTTGAAATGATTGAAAACATAAATATCTTTAAAGGGGACAGACTAAATGGAAACTGAATAATTCCTAAACCATTTTTGAAAACTTTATCTGTTATTCCTGAATCTCTGCACTATAGGTCTCGAATAATGAAATCACATAAATTCTTTCTTAGATTTCATTACATTATTGCTCCTTTTTGCATCCTAAGGTATTACAAAGGGCAGCCTAATTCATAAATAACTCATTTGATGTTCTTTCTCACCGAATCTCAATTATGACCTTTTTTGCACAGTACAAAGACATGACGCAGTATTATAATGAGAAAAACATTAATAATTACACATCTTACAAGAAAAAGAAAAGAAATGCCTGATGTGACATAAAATGAATTGAAAAACCCATTACATAATGGAATGCATCCAATTGCTTAAGAATATGCAGACAAAGTATGTTTTAAACACAAAGGGAGATTCAAAAACAATGGCAAGTAATTCATTAGAAGTTACATTTTAAACAGGGTAAAGGAAAAGAGAGAAAGTAATTAAACAGATTGAATTTATATAGTCTTATTTAAATTTACATAAATGCTTTTAATTATTTCATCCCATTTCCTTACACAATTCATACATACAAAAGTATGACTACTTGTATGTATTTTTGATACAGTAAAAAAGTTTTCATTAAGAATTTGATTTTAGGTTCCTGTAGTTTCTTTAAATGATTTTCTTGCACAGATCTAACTTGTAAGTTCTTTCACTATTAAACATTAATACAGAGTAAAAAGGGCCAAAATGTAGGGATGAATAAACCATTTTAGGAAAATAAAAATGTAATTGAGCCTGGTCCTCAGCAATCCAGAATGGGCTGACAGTGGTCAGCTGTTGACATAATTATGTGGAATAAGCTATGAGGGTCTATTGCTGCTACTTAAAATGCTACAAATCATTTTTTAGGCTCATATCTACAAGTAAGAAAACTCAAAAACCCATTTTTTTGGTACTCATTGTTGCTGTCCTCTGTAAATATTGGATTGGAAATGGCTGCAGGAATAAATGAATGAATGTATAATCCTGTTTCAGGAAACCACTTGCTAAGAATGATTTTCTTTAAAAATGAGTGTGTGAGCCCAAAGTGCTATACCAGATTAGAATCTAATGTATCGTAAGTATGTGTGGGATTTTGAAAGTCAGAGTTAAGCTCTTTATTCAGTTAAGAGCTTTTGCAAATTGAGTGTCTGTTTGCATAATTAAGTATCTAAGAAAATCAGAAAAAAATAGTCTTTCATATCCCACTATTTAGTTGATAACAAAAATTTGTTTCAGGTCTTGTTTAAAACGACAAAATTAGTTGCTTGCCAAATATAGAATAAAACATATCTACAAATATGTCTCCCATACAGAGCACAAACCCTTTTATTGTTTAAATATAGCTATATTGTTACACTGTTTTTCCAGGTTGCTTACCTAGTTGTATAGAGTAACATCTGTCTTTGTGAAGGGCAAGAAAAGAGTGAAATCCCCAAAGACACTTTTGATTTCTTCCTTTGGAAAAGAAAAAGGACAAAGGAGAATATGTCTCTAGGGCTTTAATTTTATTTTTCTGACCATATTCATTTACTTTTGACAGATGGCAGATGTCATGATTATAACTTTTTAAGTAAGTTTGGTTTTGCCTTTTTTTCCCCCTCCTTCACACTCCTTCTAAATTAAGAGAGTTTTGGAATTCTCTAGAATTAATGTAGAATAATTACTACTGTAACAGTGGGATCAGAAGAGCAGGCTGAGATGTATGCTTACAAAGAACAACAGAAATACCCACACAGGAAAATCCCTTCAAAAAGATTTAGGACTCTGCCAAATATTCAGAAAATGAATGGGAGATTAGTTAGTCTTTTTGATATTAACCTTTCCTCCAGCTATTCTTTCTAAAAAATTAAATGTATATGGGCACATATAGCAAAAGGGTACTTCTTAAAGCTTTGCATATTTTTGTTTTAATACAGCACAGAAAAATAATGATAATCCACATGCAAGTTTTATACATCTGCAGTGCATCTTCAGTGTGTCACACCGCCCTAGTCTGAGTCCCTTCTGGACAGAACTGCCAATCATGCTAAACCCAGTGAACAACTTAGTGACACAGACAGATGTTCACACAGAATTAGACAGAGACAACCAACTCATTTATTTGCGGAACCTAACAGGATTTGAATAAGGGCTTCAGTTGGTGAAAATCTACTTCATTAGATTTCTTTTAAAAGACATTTTTATAAACAAATTGTGAGAAAATTGCTTGAGAAAGGAGAAATTGGAGAAAAACTATGGCCTAATAGAAGTTATGACATTACAGACGCTTACTTGAAGTGAGAGAAAGTTACCACTTCTAGCATGGTTGGTGTGGGCATGGGCAAACTTTGATGGATTCCTTGCGAAGGTGATAACCTGATGGTGCCGCACGGCTGATGAGCCACATGGTACAATAAGATGTCTAGTCCTGTGCCAACAATGGTAGTAGATCAGTCCCTTCCAAGGGACTTTGCTCAAACTTTGCTTCCAAGGGACTTTGTGAATCGAGTTCCCAAATAGTGTGATCAACTCTAAGCTCAACTCTGGCAGTATCGGATTCATAAATAATCAGTCAACTGTAGGTCCAGTCACCCCCACAAACAAGTAGTCGAGTTCACAAGCAGGATTTATTCAAATGCAACATTTAGAAAGCAGGTTATGGATGTCAGTAAAGGCAATTCTCTAGTAAGGTAAGGGTGGAATTTTTAGCTAGCTCTGATGTACAAATGTGCAATCATCACTCACCTCAGAAGATGGGAGAGGGTTCTCAGTCTCAAGTCTTCTCAGGCAGCGCCCCAGTCTGAGGGGAGGAAAGAGGGATCAGCCCATCGACTGATCCAAGAGTTATGATGGTTTCTTCCCCTCTCCCTTTCATTCTCAGTTCATCTTTTATACTTTTCTTTGCATTTTCAGGTGGAGTTTGAGTGTTTCTTGAGTCATACTTAATATTGTTATTGATTGGTGAAAAAGTTTCTCACTTTCATTTAAAGGTACAGTCAATTGAAAATCTGGAGCGCATGCTCAGTGAGGAGTACTCGTGCCTCGGAGGTGGGTAACTTTTGGGATGGAGGTGTGTTTTGACATTATAAAGAGCTTATAATGAGCAAACTTTAAGCAAAGTTCATCCGAAAGGAGTGATTTGCCACCTTTGCTGGCTCAGCACCGGACGTGTTATCGTGTATCTCCCCTTTGGCAGCTACTGTGCGACTGATCAGCGGCCCAGCACAGGGAGTGCAACAGAGTTTGGCCACGACGTCTTCACTCCACTCCGTTACTCCCCTTTGCAGCTGCGAGGAGAGCAGATTGTGCTGCCCTGGAAACCATGGAGGAGCAGAGTCCAGTGTGTACCAGCCGTCCTGGAAGTGGCAGCAAGGTTTTGTAATGCCAAAACTGCTGTTAGGCCCTAATTTTTCTCTAAGTTTACCCCTTTTTAGGCCATTCTTCCACAAAGGAAAAGGGAAAATTAGAAAATTCCATCATAACTTCTGGAGCAGTCGACAGGCTGAATCCCTTTCCTCTCCTCGGGTCAGGATGCTGCCTGAGGAGACTCCTCAGGATTGAGAGCCTTCTCCCATCTTCTGGGATGAGTGATGATTGCACATGTGTACATAGACACTAGCTAAGAACCTCACCCTGTAGTAGAGAATTTCCTGTACTGATATTCAAAAACTGCTTTGTAAATGTTGCATTGAAAAATCTTGCTATTCCTGAACTTGACTACTTGTTTTGAAGACAATATCGGACCTACGGTCGACAGACTGTTCATGAATCCGTTACTGCCAGAGTCGGGTCACAGTATTTCATATTCCTATTAAGGGATGAGTCCAGCCTCTCACAGATCTTCTAACCTTTGAGGATTAGCTAGACCACAAGGGGATTCATCTCTTACCAAATTTACCTTCCCCTTCAAAACGAAATACAAATAAACAAACAGGCTTCTCACATCATTGCTTCCAAAAAAAAAAAAAAAAAAAAAGAAAAAGGCAAATCATACATTAGTAACATTCCAATTGTGAGACTCTATATTGTTCTACATGATACTGTTTAAATTCAGCAAACAATCTTTCCTACTGAGCTTTGGGTTGTGTTCTTCTAAATATCTTCTTTCGGTGGTGGAGACACTGAAGTTATCAAGATTTATATCTAATAGTTTTAACAGAAAGTAAGACTCAGGAAAGGAAAATAACTTAAAGCAAACACTGAAATAAAGAATACAAGAAAAGAACAACCTGCATAAAATATTCATAGACTTCGTAGAGATAAAAATATTCAGATGACAGGTACTTTCACATGGCAGATTTTTACTCAATGAAATCTAACCAAGTTCTTGATAATTACAATAACAAGAAAAGTACTAGAAAAATGTATCTCTATGGATATGGCTATGCCATAGATATTATAAAGTGGAACTAAATAGTAACAGGATGTATATAACTGATCTAAATTATCCAAGTGCTGTACTTTTTTTTAAGTGAACCCTAATTCTTTTTCATGTAATAGTGTATTTTCTTTGGTCATAGTACCATTTGTTGAAGAAGAGAAAACTATACTGTTTTACCCAAAAGTTAACCGAAACACCTTTATTGAGCTTTTTTTTTGTTGTCTTTTTCAAGATAGACTGTAAACGTATTGCAGAAAAATGTGCAGATCTGCATATACTAATTTACTTCTGTTATTTGATAAAAAGTGAATCTACCTACTGAACTCTTTAACTAGCAACTGTGAAGTTATGCTATCTATATACTTTACCTCAATTCTTAAATATGCAATGGCAAGCAAAATAGCTTAACTGGGAAAGACTTACAGACGGTGTACTGGAAGTTAATGCATTTGGTAACGTATGGGAAAATATGAAATTCCACCTCTTCCTGTTGAATCTGTCCATTCTCAGATGAGTGTTTCAGTCTACTGAGCTAGCGAACACAGATGGTGAATGATTATATTTAATTCATTTTTTTTTCAAAGCCATTATACATGTTCTGTGACTAGCATTATGTTCCCAAATCCTAAAGTGAGATTGATAGAAGAAATCCCCAATTTTGGTCCAATTTAATGACCTCTTGTTCAGCACTAAAAGACCTAAGAAAACTGAAAGTAGTAATTTTAGTCATATGCAAAAAGTTTAAGTGTTCATAAAAAAATATTAAGGGAAATCAAAGATGTGTTCATTAGATAACTGGCTTATCTAAAAGTGGGTGATAGCTAAACACGTGTCAATGATGGCCAGTTCCTAATTTATGTTTCAAAACTACTTTCAAGCTCAAATACTAAGCTAAAAGATTGAAAGTGAAATCTTGGGCTCTGTTTGATCTTTGAAACATTTTTTTATGCACAAAAAATGAAGAATGTCCTTTTTCCTCTTTCCCTGTCCAAGTAAAATGTCATAGAATTAAAAAACTTTGTTGTTCATTTCTAATTAAAAGACATATTCTTTCAATGTTAATCCCATTCCCTATATTTGCTAATTAAATGCTTCTTTTTTATGTAAGGATTCAATATCCTAAAACATAGTATCAGTGATAACTGCAGAGAAAGTAGACAACAACTTATTTTTGAACATAAATGAAACTATTGCTGAAGCAAAATATTATATACTGTATCTGGAAGGAATGCATTTACATACTTTCATTTCTAGAAAGGGCTTCTTGCTTTGAAATGGAATCAGTTTTCTAACTTAAAGTAGGCAATTACACAGTCCATTAAACAACTAATTAACAGATTACAATTAAAAAAAAACTTTGAAAATTAGCAATTCAGATAGTCAATGCAAAGCACACTGTTATAATTAGCATAATACTTTTGAAATGGTTTAACAAATACACAATGAAAATGAAAAAACAATCTACTTTCTCCATACAGATCATATGCAACAAATAGCATTTTCTGATCTAAACAGTACTATAGTTTTAAAAGAACCTAATGCTTATATCTCATGCTATTTTTTAAAAAACAAAGAAACAAAAACCTTTTCATTCCCCTAAGAAATAGGTATAAAAAAATAGGTTAAAAATGGAATATGACCACTACATATGCAACATGCTGGGAGCATGGATTATATGAAGAAAAGGATAGATTTGATACTGTCTCTATGAACAAATATGCTTTTGACATTAGCTCAAAGATAAATTTTGCCCTGAAAAGTAGACACAAAATTTTATCTACTACTATTTGAAGTACAAGGGAAGGTTATAATACCACTGAAGCATTTTCCCATACTTATGCCTTTATGTGCATTTTTTTTTTTGCACATGCAAAATGTAATATGCCCAGGCAGAATGGTGAAAGCTGTGAATGTGTTTATGAACTCATCGCTTCAGTTCCGTTGCTCAAAATAGCACATACTGGCCATGTATCCATTGTACCACTGTAGTATATACAGTTAGCAGACTCTTCTCAGCTGCTACCTTGAATCTATGTTAGCTCGGTTCAGAATTTCAGAAATTAATCTTAGCAGGAAAAAAAATCTTCACGTGCAGTCGTGCTTTTTTTTTTTTTTTTTTTTCATCATTCTTCTAGCTTTTAATTGTTAAAAAGGTGCTAAAATCGATTATAGTCAAAAAACAACCCACCCAAAACCAAGTCTTTGAAATAGTTTGAGAAGAGCTTCTAAAAAAAATCTCCTTAAAGGGTGATTCTCATAAAATATAATAAAAATCAGATTGACACCATCTTTTAGCAATCTCAAATTCTGCTACCCTAATAAGTCTTCTAAAATACAGGATTTTTTAGATTACTCAGATATAATTTTTGCATCTCAGATATTACTCAGATATTATTTTTTGCATCTTATTGCTTCCACAACAGGACAGAATTGGAAGTATTATTTTTTAATCTTAATTATGCTAAAATAATTAAACAAATTCGATTGAATCAAATAAAATTGATTTTCTAATTAGGAAGACAGTAAAACGCAATAACAGTTAGGAAGAGACTGTAAAACCAAAATTTCAGGAACATGCTGTGAATACATTCTATGACACCAAAAATATTCACGATCTATTATTTCCTTTTTCTGTTTATATTTTATGAATTCTCCAATCCAGCTACTGGCAACCCAATCTTGCTTAGTTTATAGGATTTGACAATAAAAGCCCAAGGCAATATGGCTGCACAGGAGCAGTGTTTTGTTGCATGCATTAATGTCATGATAAACTGAATCACTCTCTAGCTAATGAGGCTGACCTCTTCGGGTGTTATTGCTAGCCAGGGCAGTGGAGATATCCACATGTCTTCGGATCACTGAAGGCTTAATTTGCACTGAAATGTAGTGACTGTAACAAAAAATATTGTAAGTATTGTAAAATATTGGATGCAATGCAATGCTTATAAGCTAAGAATTCAGGGATATGCCAGTATGATGGGTTATTCTCACATACGGCTAGCTGGTTTCTTTCACTTTCATTTACTCCATCCATGTTTTGACAAAACTGATTTGTACCTGTGTCTTTGTATCTGTGTATCCTGGATTTGTATTTGTGATACTCTCAACGAACTTGAACGTATCCTTTTTTTTTTTTCTTCTAAAACTCCAGACATAATTTGGAAACTATTGAACTTAGCCTTTTTATTTACTAATATTCTTTTTCTGAACAAGTATAGAAAGTATAAAAGAAGTATAGAAAACTTCTATGGTGAAAAGTGAAGATTTATAAGACTAAATGTTTTTTATTAAATTCCTCCTAAAGGAAATTTTTTTAATGAAGTTAATTTCTGAAAAAGATTCAAAAAATTGTTAAAGAAAAGCTTGGTCATAAATGATTTATCTCCAAATATATATATTTTATTGACTCATGAAGGCCAATTCTTTTCCTACTTACTTCAAATATAGCATTACTGGACTGAGTGCTTTTGCTCCTGCAAAATAAACTGGTTGGAACATTTTTACAGACCTTCCAAGAAACAAACATAAACTATCCAAAGGGCTAGTGTTTCTATAGAAGAAGAATTCCATTTTTTACAAATTTAAGTTATTCATCTTAAATCCTTCACATAAACAAAAAGCCTTGAGAACATAACAGATTAAGAATGAAGTAAATAAAGCATAGGTGACTGTAATGAGACTTACATTAGTAGAGCTATTGTTAGGTAGAATTTTAATGCATAAAAGTTCTGTACATGGCCAACAACTCTTATCCCCTTTATGCACCTGTCAAAACCAAAAATCCTTCTATCTGTGAATTGTTTTTATGATCAGTCCTTTTTTCAATGTCATACATTACAATATGATGAACAGGAAATATATTCAAAAACACAGCAAGAAACACTAACGATAACCGATAACAAACTGAAATAATTTTAGAGGATAAAACAATGCAAATTCACATGGCAATGAATGTGGTTGCCTTTCAATATTCATTCCATGTGTGAAATCAAAATAGCAGTTCAGCATAACTCACAGATCTGGATCACTGCCTTATGAAGTAATTTTGGAATCACATAATGTAAAGATATCTTTCGGAATTTTGGAATAACTTCAGAAATCTTAGAATCATAGAATGCCTAAGGTTGGAAGGGACCTCTAGAGGTCATCTAGTCCAACCCCCCTGCACATGCAGGGCCA
>JAWLRI010000923.1:6032655-6048138 GCA_034781795.1 Crypturellus tataupa | reverse complement strand
AGAGGAGAGGGGAGGGGAGGAGAGGAGAGAGGAGAGGAGAGGAGAGGAGAGGAAAATGAAGAGGAAAGACTTAAGGAAGTACGCTTAAGGAGAATATGCTATGTGAGTGTCATTTGTAGGAAGTACCCAAAGCGCTCATCACACTTGGACAGTTCCTCAAGTCAGGGATAACCATTTTGCAATCAATAAAATTCCCGAGCAGTTAGTTATATATGCACGTTTCTAGTGCCCTCTTGAGATCAAGATAAGGCTATAAGCTGATGTGTGTGGCCTCCAGGATGCCAGATCATAGCAGGAGAATACATTACACACAGATAGCAGAGTTTCTCAGAATAACAGATAAATCAGGTCAAAGCATGATCAGCAATGAGGTCAGACCAAGTTCCTCAGGGCTTTCTTCAGTGAGGTATTAACTTCCAAGGACAGAAACTTCACAGCCTCTCTGGACATTCTCTTCCACTGCTTAATTGACCTCAAAATGAGAAGAAGGAAAAAAAAAAAAAAAAAAAGGAGGAGGTGGTGGTCCATGTGTGCTGTGCTTTGTCAGTGAGGCAGTGCTTCCCCAGCCTCTATCTCTGGAAAGCTGGTGTGCTTATTTTAGATTAGATATGCCTTCCTTCACTTTAGTGAATGGTATACTTCATGCCTTATGGGAAGAATGCTCCAGCAAAGTCAGCAGTGACAAGGAGTAATAATATCAGAGGTGGTGAAAGGACAGGGATAAAGTCAATGGCCCTGCTACCTTTATGTATTACGAAAATTTAGGGTCCTGTCTAATAATTGCTTCACAAAGAAATAAAATTCTCAGTGATTCATGATCAATCATAGTTATGAGGGGTATGATCCATCATAATAGATGTCATGTATGGCAACAAAATCTAAAAGTATACCACCTTTTTAATGATTGAAGAAGTGTTTTGTGCATCAATGTAACTAATATAATGGGCAGCAAGCAACACCAGTAAGGTGAAACAAACAACTCAGAAATCTTTTATCCTTTGTTACTTTGCGTTTTGTCCTTCTTAACATGAGGATTCTACAAGCATATATTCTTTTACAGGATACTAAAAGCATCACTAGGGATAGGTGGGACACTCAGGTGGGACAAAATTAAGTCTTCTGAATTGTCTGTATTGATTTTGAAAGTAGGAAGAGTGACATCTGCCTTGAGACACATCATGAAAGTGTTATTGTTATGTTCTTTTGTTGTCTTGATCTTTAAATCTTTACATATTTATTGTAAGGGTATGCATTTTTCAATTAATGCATTTTAACTAATATATCGCTTTTGCTTTTCAGGTTGGCAATAGAAAATTCTTCTATTCAGTATAATAAATGGAATCTATAATTGCTAGTGCTAGTCATCTGTAGAATATAAAGGCTTTACTGGAAAGCAGAAAGTTATTAAAGAAGATTATCTTTATCTGTTAGTCTGTAATCATGCTTATTTCTCTAAAATCAAACATGTAACATTACCTAGGTTTCGGAATATAGCCAAAAGTAAGATGGATATTTATCAATTAAAATTCCATTAATTTATGCTGTAACTGTATAAAACCTACTGTCTTAGTGTATGTCAGGTTTTATTCTCTTTATAAATTTCTTGAAGATATATTCGGATGCTTAGCTTCTATTTTTTTTAGATAGTTTGTAATAGAGGATTATGATACCCAAATCACAGGACAAAATAATTCAAGTAAATGACTGTAATAAGTAACTTACACTTACATAGCATCTTTCATCGTGACTGAATACCAGGTATCTGAGTAATGCTTTATTTTGTGCTGCTTCAAACAATCCATTCTTCATGCATACCTCATCCAAATGCTAATTGCTATTTGCTGTGAAAGGAAGCAAGTAGACTGGCAGTTCTCGCCATGTCAAGAAAAAAAAATACTAATGGTCCTTCGGAAAGAAGACTGTTGTAAGAAATTTCAGTGGGCATCTGGGAATAATGAAGTCATTTATAGAAAATACTGGTTGCTTTTGACATGCCAGAAACCTGACTGGTATGTGTCAATAAGGAACATTTTGAGTATATTTTTGAGCATATACTCATAACAAACTGCACTAGAGATTACTCTTTGAAAATAACTTTTATTCTTTTTTTGTATATTTTTATGTAGAAATCCATATCAAAACAAATTATTATCAAAGAAATCATTAATATAGCATCTTTATGTTGATAAGTAATGCTTACAGCATAAAGAAATGGGAAGCATAAGAAAAAAAAAAAAAAGACAGTGTCTGTTCAAGGCATTAATCAAGACCAAGAATAAAATTTACTTTCTCCTCCTCCTTATTCCTCACATTCTTGTTAAATTCATTCTTGTTAAATTACTTAAAATTGCATTCACATTTCCTCTTGCTGTCACTGGAAAAACATTAATACTTAGTTTTTTGGATGTCTATTTTCTTCCAAACAGCTAAGTATTCTTCCCTTGATTCATACTCAAACGTTTGACAGGAGTAAAAGTATTTTTAGACAACTTTCAGAAGCATAATCATCCTGAACAGATCCCCAGCATTTTTTTTTTTTTCTTGCATAGACAATACCACTTACTGTTAATTTTTAATACTGCCATTATTTCCAGTATCATTAGTTAAATTTCATGCTGATAGACTTAATAATGTCATTATTTTCTCACTAACTAGAGAAGTAGTGCAAAGTTATATAAATAGATTGGTCTTCCCAAAGAAGTCTTGAAGAGTGATTGCACATCCTCTTGTTTTGAAAATGTATACTAACGAAGGTCCTCTGGAAGAACAAACAAACAGACACACAAAGCAGACTTCCATTTTCAGATTAATCATAAAACAGAAATCCTGGCAATAGATATTGAGTTACATAGGAACTCTATCCTTTGGACAGTAATTATCAAGAAATCTTGGTGTTTGGATTGATCATTCACTTAAACTTATGTTCTATACATACTAAACACTTAACACAAAAATCAATGTATGTGGGAAGTGCTACATTTTAGAATGCTATAGTTTAATGCAAATAAAATTCACCTCTTAATAGTCGCCAATATTTATTTTACAGATTATTATTGATAGAGTAGGTATCATAGCTGTTCAGAGGAGAAAAATATTTGATTATTAAGAGGTGAATTTGTCAAAAATAGTAACAACCAACCTAATTGTACTTTCATGAAAGACATTGGTAAAATTTTCATTGAATGTAATAGAAATAAAATTTGAGCAGTTCTACATTTTTTTTAAGAATTCTACACTCAGGTTGAGCATTATTCAATCATTAAAATTCCTCTTGTTTTCTACTTTATTTTTTTTTCCTATAGTAAACTTAATTGCTATTGTATGAACAGTACATTTTACTACACCTATTTGTTATTTTCTAGTTGAAAAGCTTTCACATTTTGTGATAAGTTATGTTAAACAGTACCCTGTTAGTGTAGTTCTTATTGTGAACTCTTAAGTGTGAAACCACACACAGCAATTAGTTTCTACTGCCATTTGCAGCTGAAAGCAATGTTATTACTGGTGCAGATGCTGTAAGCTCCTGTTTAGGCACTGTATTATGCTCTGCATGTGGCTAGGGATTTTCAGAGATTATGCAAGTTTACATTCCATATATGTACAAGATTCCATTCCAAGTTCATACCGAAAGCATTTGTTTTGCATAGCCTTTTTTTTCCTCCAGGACAAAAATCAGAAAAGATCATTATGATCATACAGCAGATAAATAGCAGCAATTATAATAATTGTCATAAAAAGAAAAAAAAAAAGGATTCTTTCAACTTTTTTTTTGTACTGAATCTATTTATTATATATTTAAACTTACATTTGTTTTCTTTTTTTCTATAACAAGCATTTTTTTTTTTTCCTTTTAAGGAAATGAAATTTCAGCATATTGCCTCTCTGAATTTGCTGTTTTTTTCCCCTACATGGACCCATGTAGGTAACATTAGAAGAAAGCACACCTCCCGGAAGCATTTGGAAGAGGAAGAGAAAAAGAAGTCCCACTCATGTGTTTACCAAAAAATTTCCAAGTTGTTCAGATTATCAGAATTGTTTTTATTTAGCTATCCTCACTCTGATAAAATGCAGTCATTTTACAAGGGTTATATGATATACCTGGTCTTTAGCAAATCAGATTCTAATACTCCCTTCTTTTCAGAATTACTGTAATCAGCAAATGCATCTTCTGGAAGTCACACATATATTTAACCTAATTCACTTTCAGTATCACTTCAGTGCATCAGGATTTGATTATTTTCTGTATGTTTCTTTATTCTTTAAAAGGTTTTGACTGCTAGTTCCTATGTATACCTCTTCTTCCTTCTCACAAAATCATTCGATATACTTCAATATACAAACACTGGAAAGACATGTATGTTTATATGCCATATTAATACTAAGCATGCTCATTCTTATGGAAAGCTTACTAATTGTGCTTAAAAGATCAAAGTTTGATATGCATTTGTTTTCTCTTGTCTAATGTCTATATCTAGATGTATTCTGACTGTGTATTTTCTTAGATACTTTCTGTCTTCACTCTCGCACATCACACTGCAACATCAATCACTCCATTTTCGTATTACAGCTAATGAAATGGGCAGCTTATTATAGGCAGGGCCAAAAGAAAGGAAAGATAACTGAGAGGCCATTATGTGGATTATCTCAAAAAGCCACTTTAGTCCTTGGAAGACATCCCAGTGTCCTAGAATGAGGCAATGACAAAGTTGAGCTTTATGTCTCATGTGTGCAGTCACTTACTTTCCCACCTTTCAGCTGACACTGTATGCCCTTTGGCCAATTCTGAGAATGTAGCTGAGTTTTAAGTCATTAATGAGATAACAACCCAGCAGCTGACACCAGAGGCCTTGTGCTTCCTGGGCATGTTCACTGAATTCTAGTAGGATTCCTTTGTTGTGAGTGAGAATGGATCAAAGAGAACAACCTGATTGCTCAGCAGCAGCAGACACACTGGCTCAGTATGAGTGGAGTTGAGCGAATGACTCATGATCATGATGGTTGTCTAAAGTAGAGTGGTAACTGTGACTAACTGCTGTAATGCCTCTTTTAATAGTAAAATGGTAATATTACTATGGAGGATGTAGGAAACACAAGAAAAATGATAATGAGCTGGAAATATGAATATAAAGTTGTCTTACATTTCTGCTCTTTCTGGAGGAATTAATTTAATATTGTTGATTCAGTTATAACCATTTTCATACAAAATAACAAGAATTATGTCAATCAATAGAAAGTTATATGCTAGAAAAAGTCTCTGTCAACTGTCAAGAAAAAAAAAGAGAATTGTGGAATTAAAGTCTATTTTAGCTATTCAGTACCTCAGTTATTTTTATACTATCTTAAAAAGAGGTTTTCTTTACAGTAGTATTTTATGTCTCCACTTACTCAGTGAAGCATACAGCATGCCATTTGCCCTACTTATTCTCTTCAATTATACAGCCAAGGATATTATTTGCTATTGCTAGAGAGATTTGGACTGAACTTCTATCTTATGTCAGTAAGACACTTTTGTGGCAGCATCTTGTCAAAAGTTTCTGTTATATGGCACCATAAAGAGGTTTTTTTTTTTTTTTTTTTTTTTTTTACATCTTTGTGAATAGAAAAGCAATATTCCCAACGAGTACACAACAGGAGTAAGGTGTATACATTCCTTATATATGGAAGATCACCTCATTTGATTGGAGGACTGTAATATTAAGTCAGTATGGGTGTAAAATGAGGGAAGAAATCTGTGTAATGTCCATGCCAACTGCATAAGCTTGTAACTGGGGACAGGATTCTCTCCACAACTCAGAAGTTCAGTAGCAGATGGCTTTTCACAGCTTGACATTTTGAGCAACAATGGCTTTTTGAATTTCCCCAAAGCTTCAATAAGAAGTCTCCCAAAATGTCACAGTTTAGCATCATTTTAGGAAATATAGAACAGTTTGGGAATGTTTTGCAAAATTATTATTTTTGCCTAGTTCTAGTAACAATGAAGCAAATAAATAGAAATGAAGAGAGAAGAGATATTTCTATATTGAGGTTTTATAATATGCTTTAACATTCAGAAGGACTTCGGCTTGTCTTCCGCTGGAGCTAAAGTGTTCCCAGTGGCATAAAGGAATGAATCACAGTACAACTGAGCATGTGGTAAGGTGTCAACACCAATACCATTCTTAATCAAGTGAGGTAACAACTTTCAGCCTTACTGCCAACCTAGTTCTCACATCTCAGGGCATTGTCTGGTGAGCTTAAGTACCTTAGAGAACTGGGCTTTTCCACAGAAACTTTTTCTATACTTCGGCATCTGCTTTAGGCAATTTTTGCCACCAAATATTTATATGAATTTTGAACTGCATATAATTGTGCCTAAGAGAAATGGTAATATGCGTAACTGTAGAACTGTAGAACTACCGTATGTGAACTGTAGAAATATCGTATGTTCTAGTCTACTTTGTTTCACTATAGTAATTAATACTAGATTAAATTTTAAGAGGTTAATTCGGAGAATAATACAAGTTTAAATTATTTTCTTATGTTTAATAAAATTGTGAAATCTGACTATATCATGACAATTGCAATTATAGGAATTTCCAGAAGGAAATAGTACAACAAAACTTACAGGGGATAAGTCCTGTAAATGTCATTCAAGTAATTAGTCCCACAGAAACCCATAGTGAAGATGATGAAATTGAGATAGAAAAAATGCAAGATCAGTCACTTCAGGAATGTTATTTTTCATATATAATTCTGTTAAAATGAAAAACTAGAGTTACAGTAATGTAAAACTAAAATAACCTCAAAATTTTCAGTCTTGTAAAAAAAAAAAAAGTTTGGTGTACTTGGTTTATTTAACAGTGAATTATTTCTGAAATGCCAGTTTTAACTCTGCACATTTACTTTGCTGGCAGCTCCTAAACTGTTTTGACTTCCATCTACATCCTCTTTTCTGCAGCTGCTTCTAGATGGCTTATATAGAATATGGTTGTGGCCATGAGCCAAACTTAGCTTTTATAAGAGGGTACACTTTTTGAGAATGAGATGAGATTTGTGGGAAGTCTCATGAATAGACTTTTTGAAAGAACAGTTGCATTTTCTCCTGAGGAATCCATGTTGCTATGTGAGGGAAAAGATTAAGAGGCTCTTCTTCTCCTTAGTGATCCATTGTTGTGCAGGCCATTACTGGGATTCTCTTACAGGAAATGGGACAACATTTACTATTGGACCAGCACTGATTATTCAGCTGGGAAGACAGAAGAATTGGGACAGAAACTGACATGCTTTGCTACAGTCTGGTCTCCCAAATGTTGACTTAAGCTATGGCAAAACTATGCAAACTTAAATCACAAATATAAAGATTTTGTGATTAAAAATAGGACAAATAAATCATTATATACATAAAAAGACATTTTATTTTATTTTATTTTATTTTATTTTATTTTATTTTTAATTTTCTCTATGAATTTCACCTGGAAATACTGGGCCGTTGGAGATACCAAAATAGTTTAGTCAAAAAGCTGGTGTTTTGGGAGGAAAGGAGGGATGTCACACTACTGATTGTTTGGAAAATATGTCTGGTTTTTATATGCATGAATTTTTATATATAGAGAACTATTTTAATTATTGGGCATACAAGTTGATATATGTATTGCTTCTTGCTACCTTTGAATAATTACACCTGTTAGAATGATAAACAGCCAAATTCTGCTCTCAGTTTCACTAGGACAAATTCAAAATATTTTTAATGGAGCCATCAGTGGAACAAAGATACATCACATGAAACTCAAGAATCAAACTGAAGAATACACAACAAATTTAAATGATTGTATAGCAACATGTTTGAAATTGTTGTAGCAATTTTGATATTTGTAGTCATTCCACACTATTGAGTTCAGTAAATTCAGTTCAGGTTGATATCTGTCAAGCAAGTGAAAAAATGTAACTTGTCGCTTTTGGGAAGGATGTTTTGTGCTTGTGTTTATTTTGGTTTGAAAATGCTAAGCAACAGCTGAAATTTAAGATTTCGGTAAATAAAAATAATTAAATAAATAAACAGTGAGGAGTGAGAAGAGGGAAAAATGCCCTGCCGTGAGGACTGGGATCATACAGACCTTGTGAAAATCTGTGAACTATCTTAGGATGTCTTATGCTGCTCCTGGGACTTGGAAACATTGTATATAAGGTTAACACTGAAGTTTTACAAATGAAAGTGCTATGAGAAAAGCTACAGAAATAAACTGCAAACAAATTTTTGGTTCATGGATTTTGCAATTCAATGCATCCTAAGGGAATTTTTTTAGAAGTGAACATTTAAAGTTCACTTTAACATTGCTGAAATAAACAAGCATTTCACAGTTTCTGATACTTGATCTAAAGATTGTTTTTTCCTTTTGAAATGGTGTGATGGCTGGCAGTAATAAAAGCAAAAAAAAAAAAAGTGTAAAATTTAAAATAGCTCCTTTTGCTACAGAAAAATTGGTCATTCTCATTACTTCTTTGGAGCCCTTTTACTAAATAACAAGATTTTAACTGTGTTTATCCACAGGACATAAGGTGGAAGAAGTTTCTTAAATTAAGGAACAGTGCAGCACTTACTTATGAATATGGAGAGCATTTTTTTATAAGATAAAGGAGGCCAACAAATTGAAACTTGGTAGACTTCAAGGTAAATAATTGTAAAGTTTGATGCATTTTTTTCTAGGAGCTTTATTTGAATAAAAGCTTGTTCAAACTCCAGAGCACTTAGTGAAGTTGGAAGTTCTTGAAGAAATTGTTCCAGACATTTTTAAGTATTGTGTAGCTCATGTTGGCCTGAGAATATGGCATAGCTCAGAAATTTCCATGTGTTTTACATTTACCTTTGGAAATAGTCTACAACATGTTTTGAGGAAATGTAATGAGTAAAACAAAATCCTTGAAGAATTTTAAGAATATATTTTAATTTTACATTTTAAAACCACATGAACAATGTGTACAATGGTTTTTTTTGGCTATATTGGTGAGTCAGCAAAGTCTTTCAACTAACAAAATCGTAATATGCAGCCCAGACCTCAGAGTTTCTGTAACTAGTAGGAAAAAATATGTTCCAGTTTCTTGGTGAAAAACAGATATTGCAATTCCAACCATTGATCTGGGTCACTTTTGTTGTACTCTGTTGGATGAAGTAGATAGTTTCTCTGGAAGGAATTCTTGAGACATGAAGCTATAGAAGAATCAGGATTGTTTTTTTAAATATCATCATCTACGCTTATGAGAATATTCTTGAAGTACTTACACTTTTATAGTCAAATGTATAGCTGTATAGCAAATGTATGGCTGTATAGCAAATGTATAGCTGTATAGCAAATGTAAGCTGCTTATAGTTGCTTTTGAGTTGAAGCAAATATTGCCTTCAGTTATATTGTTTTGATGTTTACTTTATTTATAATTACTTAAACTTTGTCATCACTTTTAAACTTCATTGCATGGTGTGCATGATTTTGTGCTTTATTTGTTTGAACTCAATAATGTTTCTTTATGCATGCATAGTTAAAAGAATTATTGTAGCAGTCTGCCTTGAGAGTTGTCACTGAGATAGATTGTATTTTCATAGGCCTTTTATTAAATTTGCTGCTACTAAATTTGTTGGCTGCAGTTATAATGTTTTCCTATTGAGATATTCTTTCTCTCTGGATTCAATGTTTTCAGTAGCCAGACTTGTACGTTAAAGGTCATTTTTGCTGAATGCCAGAAACCTATACAGGCATATGTACACATGTAGCTGCAAAGAAAATGCCACTAAAAATAAAGATGTTGCTACCTTGAGTAATGATATGTCAAGAAATGAATTTTAAAATCCAAACCAATTCTGTTCTCTTCCTCTTCTTCCTATCATTGTATTTTACTAGTCCTAACAATCTAGTCAGGAGAATGCGAGGAGGTTTTTTAATAGTCTTCTCAATATATCCTCATCAAGAGTAAGGTTCCTTTTGTGTTTGTGTTTCTGTGTTCATGCTTGACTGAATGATCAGTTTTTACATGCTTAGAATGGATACCATGGTCCTGATGACAACAAAGATAACAAGTCTACCTGTATCTACCTTTTCTGGAACAAAATATTTCAAATGATTGCTTCATAAATGAACAAATAACATGGCACCAATGCTGTGTCAAATATAAATTTTTTGGCTGTCTTTGTTTTCGTGTATTTTTAGCACACTTTACAGTGAGGTCTATATTTACAAGACATGGGACCTGCTTCTGTCTTCATTTACTTTTTTCATGCTGGTACATCTTTGTTGACTCTGGTGATGAGAGTACAAACCCAGTGTAGCAGAAAGGCAAGTCCGATCACACGGATGCTACAGTTGGATTTTATCAGAATATTTTGATGAGTCTACTTTTACTGTATTAAATAACTTAATTCCCCAAGGGAACACAGCAACTATATAATATCTCTCAATAACACCAGATGACAGGCTAGCTATGACATGAACATGCCATATAAATGTGAAGCTCCTCTCTTCCTTTAGTGTAGGAGAGCGTGAGTTTGGGTTTGGGATGCTTTTATAAGAACATCATATATCTTACGGATGTACAGGGGGGTACCCTTGACCTCCCTATGACCCCGGGTCTGGAGCATTCCATAACCTGGAAGGCTCCAGAAACCCGAAGATGGGGGTCAGAGCTCCTGAAGGTGAGGGTCGGAGCATTCTGCTCCGGCCAACTGACCACCCACTTACAGGGCTCCACCAACCACAGGGGTCCCATAATTAGCATATATCCAATCCTTTACCTCGCTCCTACCTTCCCCCTCCCTTCCGTATATAAACCTCTGTTCTTCCTGAATAAAGTTGGCGGTTGACACTGACTCCCGTGGAGTTGTTATGTCGATCGTCCAGACCGGGACGCCCTTTATCTGGGCAGCCTAACCCGACCGCACCCTACCTAACCTGAGACGGAACCAGGGCTGGGGTGATGTCATCAGCTACTCCTCCCTCAGCGGACACCGGCCCAGGGGTGGTAAGAGGGGCCTCCCTGCCGGGGTAGCGGGAAGGTGTTAGAGCGGGTGATGCGATGTGCCAGTATCAAGAACAAGTCGTCGGGCGGTGGCAGGCCTTAGCAGGCCGTAAGGCCCGAGGGCCCTGGCCTAGTTCCATCGAGGTGCTTGGGGGGGCCGTACGCACCCCGCTACACTTTAGTGACAAGTTAGTTGACAAATACTAATGAACTTAGTATCTGCCCATGAAGCTAAAGATAATTCAAAAGCCCTCTGAATGAAAATACCACATTCAGATATTCAGAAGCTCCTTTTAATGTCTGTGATCTTGGTAGACTGCAGTGACTCATTTAATAGACTGGATTATCCTGCTACACTTTCGCCCGTGTAAATTCTGTAGAAAGAGAAGAATTGAGCTTATTATGTATAATAGTGGCCACGTTGTACTGTCCTCAGACATTTATGAACGTAATGGGTAAATTTCCAAGTGTATTTTGGTGAGAAAAAGGATGAAATGAAATCAACAGTTCTCTTACTGAAGAGGAGAACTTTCTCTAAATATAACTCATTTGCCTTGTCATAAAAATAAGAAAATTTAGAAAATTGCTTAAAATCATAGAATAATTATGTTTGGAAAAGTTCTTCAAGATCAAGCCCAACTGTAAAACAATAGAGCTTAAAATAGTTTAGTAAAGATTAAAAGTAAAGTAGAGAATTAGTAAAGAATAAAGATTAAAAGTTATAGAGATATACTGGCTATTAATGAAACTAGAAAATGGTTCACTTCATCCTTTTTGTGTATTCATTGGGATGTCCTGCTTGTTTGCAGTCCTTTGTGCTTATCTTGTTTTTCTTTGAATTTCCTTGTTACTTGGATGCTTCCTACCTGCAAAAAGACCTGTCATTGCCCCTTTGGGCTATCTAAAATGCTTTACACTGTGTTTGACTGTGTCATCAGAGTGTTACAAAGTGCTTTTATGCTATTATTGGCCAGAGTATTTTACTATGCGTATTTAACTAATCTAGCATAAAGAAACTAGTTTTCTACTGGGTGTATGGAAGATGTGTGCACAGATGGTCCAGGGGACATTGGAATTGCAAAAAAAGAGGACAAGATTTCAGAGCTGAGAACAAGGAGGAGAATCAGGAAGCACAGGAAATCAGTCACCTCCTTTCAGCACAGATGAGCTTGCCTGATCTAGGGAAATGGAGAACAGTACCACTGCTGTTTCCTTACTGTAAAATGCTGAAAGATTAGGGGGGTCCTGTTTACATCTCTGACATTCTCGAACTCACTGAAACCTTACCACTGAAACTAATGCTAAGTAGGTGTCAAGCAGACTCCTCCAGTTGAGAGTTAGATCCTTGTGTACAGCAGAACAGATGTAGATTCTAGTGCAACCAGCCAGAACAACAGCCTGTCTGAGGCCTATGTTTAATCTAAGATAAAACAAGTGAAGCTTGAATTACTCCTTCACTGGCTTTCTGAATATTTTGGCAATGCATCACAAGACCTAGAATATAGTTAGTTGAAAACTGCCCAGTCTCTGCAGTGGTACAAAGAGACATAGGTCAAGAAATCATTCATGAATTGAAATGGGTAGGATTTTATGACTACATGTACATGCCTGGAAAATAGCTCGATGTGTTAGGTGAAATGCTTCCCCTCTAGACATTCTCAAGGGACAAAACTCATTGTGCTTACAGATTCGTAAGCTGTTGCTGTATGTTTTCACTATGTTTAAGGAAAGATCATTTATTTGGAAAGGTAGTAGGTTTTGTCAAGATTCTTAGCTTATCTCCACTCTGAAAAGAAACTTCCTTCCCATACTCTTAATATTGCTTGACTGTTTGATCAAAGTAGCAACAATAATTTATATTAGACTAGTGATTCGACTTTAACTGTAATGAAACAATGTTGACAGTAGAAACAGGGTGAAAGTCAACTGAAGTCAGTTTTCACTGGATATTTGATTAAGAATCTTATCAATATTCAGTAATACAAGTAAAATTTTCTATATTTCCTTGGACTAGAAGTTCATACAAGATGCTTAGTTTTTCTTACTTACTTATGCTTACTGTTACTCAAACAGAGGCTTTAATACATAAATCTGTTGTCCAATACAATAAAAAAAATCTAATATTATTTAATACTTATAATGCTTTCACCAATGTTGCTAGGGATGCAAAAGTCACAATGGCATAAGTCACTAACCTTCTAAAATAAGGGACATATGTCTGATGACTGCTCAGTAACTACATAACATAGTTCACTGCAAAGGAGAAAGGACTTGCAGATGGATTAAAGGGACATATATATCAGCAAGACGGAAAACAACATTTCTCATTTTAAAGGTGACAGAGAGAGCTAATGGGGAAAGATGACAGTAAATAGATATTTCTGACCAAAAATAATACACTAATATTTTGTGTTTCTCAAGTCTGTGTAATGACAAGTTTGAAATCTGAATGTAAGTGGGCTTGGATAGAACTCCAGCTGTAGATCATCACAAGAGCAAACATTGCATACCACAGAAAATTTAGATATTTCTTTATATTTTGTCATAATATTGTATATTAAAGCACTGAAATAACTTCTAGTTATGGATTTGCAGATAAGATCAATATTTTTGGCCACACAAAACAGAACTGTTAGCCAGCACAAAGCAGAGGTCACCACAGTAATTTTATTTGTGTTCCTATCTGAAAGAATCCCAGAATCCCAGAATGCTTGAGATTGGAAGGGACCTCTAGAGATCATCTAGTCCAACCCCCCTGCACACGCAGGGACCACCAGAGTACGGGGCACAGAGTGGCATCCAGGCGGATTTTGAAGATCTCCAAAGAAGGAAAATATGAATGTTATGTTCAACATCTTACCTTGTACTACGTTTAGTGACTTTTTTTTTTTCCTTTTTTGAGTGGGGGGAGGACTATACTCAAGGAATTGAAGTCCTAGAACAATTTTATTAAGGGAAAATGACCTTTTTACAGGCTAAAAGGAGTTAAATGGCATATTGAATTAAACTTCAATCCTATCTTTACTGAGTTCCATTTATGTAAATATTTTAGAGATTTTGCATATAATTTTACATAAAACACTACTGCTTTCTCTGTTTAATATCCAGAACTCATATGTGGCATGCAGATCTTTCTTTATATGTTTCATGCCATTACCAGTAATTATTGGATTCAGTCTTTGATAAAAGTCACCTGAGTAGATTAATACATTTAAGGTAATAGTAGGATAATTTGGTTCTAACAACAAAAATGAATAACATTTTATTTGGCAGGCATTTTCCAAAGGTTATATATTTGATTCTTGTTCTGTTCAAGGTTAAGTTGCACAGGAGAAATCTTCTATCTCAGTTAGGGAAAAAAAAAAAGAAAAGAAAACAGAAAATTTGGCATTGTTTTCCATAGGCATAAATATCTGCAAAGACTTTTCAGTGGTTTTCAGAAGTAGTTGCTTTTGTTGTGAAGTAACAAAGGTGTCTACTTCAGCTGTCTCATGTTGAGAGCTAATTCAAAATGGTGGTTTAGGTTCAAGCTGGCATGCCCTCAAGCACGCTGCCTAATCTTCTTCTTTTGATTTAATTTATGTATCGAAGTTGGTTGGCCAAAGAGAGTTTTATTTCTAATCATTTGCCCCCACAGTTTACAGCAAGACTAAGAAGTTAGTTATACACAGTGTTTTGAGAAGAGTTACAGATTTTTATTTTCTTTTTCTTAGCATTCTTGTTCATCTTACTAACATTACTTGCATGTAGTGAAGATTTCCCATCTGACTTACAGTTGGGTATTGATGAGACTACAGGAAAAGAACTAATTAGCAGTAGGAGGAGGATTTATTTCCTGTAGTACTGACTTCCCAATTAAAATTTGCTCTGCATAAATGAATTGCATTTAGTTTTATATTGTAAGGAAGTTGTGAGAAGAAAATATTAAGATGATGTCAGAGTCAAGAAATACTGATATAATTGGCTATTATATTTTACTATGTAGCAGCAACTGTGATTTCTCTGATCTTTTGAATAAGTATATAAGAAGGCTATTGACAAGGAAGATAAAGACAAAGTATTCAAATGAGAAAGAGGACACCAACACCTAATGGCTACATTTAGCATCTAAATTATATCCTTAAAAAACAACCAGACAAAATTTCCCTTATCAAGGCATCTAAAAATGACACCATGAGTAGACCTTACTGTCATTGGAAAGTACAGAATATTTGAAGTCTCAAAAATATTAATTAGCTTAATGCCAAGTCTAGGTCTTACATCCCAAGCCCGTTTACATGCAGAAATTTAATTTTCCAACCCACTTGGAGGATTTGACCCTGCAACACAAGCCAGAATAACTTAGCAGCATCTTGTGTGAGAATCCAAAATCTTCTCCCCGAAATGACTGCTCTGGGCACCAAATCATAGAATCATTTCAAACTTCTGTATTGGAGATGGAAATTTCTATGATCTGTAGAGTCATAAAAAATCTCCTGTGGGAAGCAGAGGCCAGACCTTGAG
>JAWLRI010000923.1:6020520-6032555 GCA_034781795.1 Crypturellus tataupa | reverse complement strand
AGATGGAAATTTCTATGATCTGTAGAGTCATAAAAAATCTCCTGTGGGAAGCAGAGGCCAGACCTTGAGAGGGAAGATGTTTGCCTGCCTAGGCTGAGCGTTAAGGAGCATGGATGCAGCTGCTCTGTCCAGTTCACAGGCAACCCCCTCCCAAAACCTGTTGAAGGCGGCTGCTCGACTGGGCTCGTAGCCAACTTAACTGCGGACGTCCTCCAAACTAGCTTTGGAGGTCAAACACCTGGAAATGAGGAAGAAGAGACGGAAGGCAGGACCCTCGAATTGAGGGCTGGGACTCCCAACTGGCCCAGGGAAGAGAGTTGTGCAACTGAAGGCGGAGTTTGTCCACCCTCCGACTTGCCTGCTGGGTCCTACTGACCCTACGTGCTAGGATGCAACAGGTATAAAGAGGACAGTGAGGTGAGAGGCAGGGGGAAGGAGAAACTCTTAACTGTGAGGCCTACACTGTCTCCACAGGAGCCAGTCAGCAACTCTCTGATCTGCCAACTTGAGACGATGTTGAGGGCCAGTATCCCACCAGCAGGTATCACCTCATGAGTAGTTATCCATACTTTGCTTCTCTTATGTGCTTTCACCTGAATAAATGCTCGATGTAGTCACCTCATTCTGGCTTGATTATTGCCGAATCCTGAGCCCATCTGGAACACCTGTACAAGAAAGTAAGCATTGTATATTGAATATCTTTACCAAAGAGAGTGAAGAATGCTTGTGCTTTCCATTTCTAAATTTGAATATAAAGATATTAGATACCTAATCTATGCTTGGCCATCATCCATTTTACTCAATGAGATTACTTTGTTTCAAAATATTTTTTTCCCAGAAGGTTGAAAAAGATTATATCCCATCCTAAACTAAGTTTTCCGTGAAAAGTTAAATTGATTTTCAAATCTGGACTTTTTTTTAAAGCTAATATGCTGATGAGAGTCTGTTATGTATTAAGGTCACATTACAGTGGTTTTTTTTTGTTGTTGTTTGTTTGTTTGTTTGTTTTCAGAATTAATAGAACAAATAAACCATTCTATCTCTCAGTGTCTTGTGGGAAGCTTCCTGGCTCTTAGAAGCAAGTGGCTGAATGCTGCGATAAGTGTGGGGAGATTGCCAGGTTAAAGCAATATAACTTTTTTATTGCAACCTTTGCTTTGTCAAATCCAAGTACCTACTTGAATGAGAACATTGCAATACATTCTGACTTGTGTTCAGGAGGGAAAAGAAACATGCAACTAAACAAACAGAAGAACTTTTTAAGAAGAAAAATATTATTTAAGTTAAGAGTTCTATCTGGGAAGAAGAAAGTTCCTAATGTTTTGTGCCAAGGCAAGCTCTTCAAATATATCAAAAGGAAAAATAATACTGCCAAGGAAAAGAGGCAAACGAAGCTTCATCCTCTCAGTAGGATTCAAAACAAAGGAAAGGAGTAGAATCATTCTTAGTGAAGGGTATGTTAAAGCCTTTTAAATGTAGAGTACCATATAGCAGACTGCATTCCATCCCATTAACTCAGAAGGCAAATTTACTGAGCAAAGTCAAACTCACAGTTATTAAAAATAATTTGAAAACATTTGTCTATATATATTTATTTCCTCATTCTAGCCACTTTAAAAATCAAATTTTGTTTTAGCTTAAAGCTGGAAGATGGCAAGAGTACTGAAGCAATGAGAATGTAGTTCATTGTAGAGAATCCTTTGAGGATATAACACACATAGGAAAATGTGATTCATTTTTATGGAATGGGGGCTGCTCATTATGGACACTAGAAGTTTTGCCCTTTTCTGCTCTACTAAATACGGTGATACCATTTCCACCGCAGTCTTGCTCCAAAAGAAAAATAGTTCTTTTATTATTGTCTATTCTTTCTAGCCATATATAAAGGTACCTCTCTAATTTGAACAATAATAGCTTCAACAGGTGTTCGTTGCTTGTTTATAGTTTTTTACTTTTTTTTTTATTTATTTCTCTTCAGGGACTGTGGTCACTAGTGCTTACTGTACCACAGGTTATATCATAAACAAAAGCTACCCACAGTGACAATTAAATCACTGAAATAAGAGCTAAAGAGAACTATTTTGAGAAAGAATTATGGTTTGCCTCATACTTTATGAAATGCAATATTCTGGTGGAATATTCCAGTCAGAGAATACAAGGAATGAAGCTTGTAACATGGTCTAAATTCATAGCTTATAAATTCAGGGCTGTGGGTATATGAATTTAAACTGAAATGATATTTGGTAGTTTCAATTATTAATTAATTTAAGATATTAATTCTTTCTAGGACTTTTTACATACTGTTTTCTTGAAAAAACCTGGTTTGTGTTTTTTAACATTTATAATATCCAGTACTTTTCTAGGAGAAACAGCCCAGTGGGTGTCCAGCTTCCATTATGTTATTTTGCAACTGAGAAATGTTAACAGTGCTAATAACCTGTTGTTATTCTGTTAAGAGTGTTAACTCACACAGAAGTCCTATCAAAGGCACAGTATTTGAAGATGTTTTACTGTCTCTAGTAGACACAATTTCAAATTTTCTTCTTTTTTTTCTATACCTTACTCTGTGTGATTTCCCTATTCCTTCCCTCCCCTCACCTCCCCTTGCCTTTCGCCTCACCTTTTGCCTCGCCTCTTCTGTCCTTTCCCCCTTTTTCCTTTCCCCCTTTTTCCTTTCCCCCTTTTTCCTTTCCCTTCCTCCTCCCCTTCCCTTCCTCCTCCCCTTCCCTTCCTCCTCCCCTTCCCTTCCTCGTCTCCTTTCCTTTAATTTTCCATCTGTGAAAGAAGTATCCATATATTTAGCTTACCATTGTATTATTTTCAAGTAGGAAGGCCTGATACAGAATAAAGTAAATAACACAGCTTTAAGGATTTGTCAAGCTCTAGAAATCCTGTGAAAAAAACTAGAAAAGAACCTATTCTCTAGCAAAGTTCCAGGACACATTTCTTAAAAAATGTGGTTTTTTTTCACTTATACTTTTCTTAAGTAGCTCATTGTCATAAGTCTCTGTTGAAGATAAAGTTGGGCAAAATAGGGTCTTGTTGTGAACTAAATTAAGCTATGGTGCCATGTGTAAACAAATTAAGCACAGTGGAGGCTAAGATAATATTAACAGTTCTTCTGACAATATATAAATGAATACTCACAGATAGAAAAAAGATCATTCTATAAGCCAACCAACAGAGGTGTAATAGATGAATGAAAGTGTCTCAGAGAATTCACCATGAACTGCAAATGTGAATCAATAGCTATTCTACTTAACCTTTTTCAGTAATGAGCGCTAAAAACAATCTTATTCAAGACCACATAACAGTGATGTCAAACAGGGGAAATACTTTTTTTTTTTTTTTAATTCTTTGAGTGAAAATACCATATATTCAGTTTGCTAGGTAGACACTGACTTAGAAGGCAGTCATTTCTGCCTAGAGGGTTCTTCAGACTTGGCTTGATCTAGTTCTATTTACTAATTGTGATCAAGTACTTTTTTGGGGCAAGAGGTTATACTTTGGTTTTTGGAGAAAAAATGTTGTTTCTACATGGACTTGCTCTTTCTATTCATAAACTTGTTATATCCTATCACTTTATCTTGTATGGTAGTATGAACATATTGCTGAAATCAGGAGATCTCAATCGAAAATGAAAAATATTTTTGGTATTTTTTATGTGTTGACAGAGTGACCAGATCATATTGATATACCAATGAAACCACTGATAAAGATGATGCAAGCTAAACTTCAAACTTTGAGGTTAAAATATAGACACAGAGGACAAGAAACTTACCTTGGTGAGCTCTGCATACTGAAGCATAATAATTCTCAGAGAGAAATTTAAGAACTAAATAATATGGTAGGGGCAATCTTTATACATCCCACTGGAGCTGTGAAATCACAGAAAATAATACAAAGTTCTTTGTGTCACAGATCATAAGAAGGGACCATATGTAGTTTCATAGTTAGGCATGTTTTGAGCTATCCTTTCAACTATATGTATATATAAAGAATTATTTAAGTTTCTATGAGAATATAAAGATGGTGTTAAGACTAGGACACTAGGACAGCAATTCTAATTCCCAGTGAGCATACTAGCTGCTAGGTTATGGAATCACACTACTTTTAATGCTCTCCCATTTCCTTGTTTATCTCCTGTGCAGAAGCACTTCTATCAAATGACTGAAAACAAGGTCCCTTTTCCATTCAAACTAGTTGATTACCTGACAGAAAGTTCTTTTAATAGAGTAGAGGAGAAGAATTGAGCTCCCTCAGGCTCCAAGTCCAAATATCTTTTTCCTCAGCAGGTGATCTAAGCATTAGACTCTGTGCAAAAGACTGACAGTGAAGGCTCTACTTCTCCCAGGGATGCATTTAAAACAAACAAACAATGGGCCACGATACATCTTTTTTTTCTCAAAATACAGAATGATTTTAAACTCTATTTCCTAATCAACAAATTATGGAGTCCCTAAAATTCTGATGCAATTATTTTGGCTCCAGGAAGGGTTTGGATTTCAGAAAATTTCTTAAGAAGTCATCAAAAATACAGACGTGTTTGCTCTGTCTCTGCTGAGAGGACACATTTGTATCCTTGTCTCCAGTTCTCTCTTTGGACCCCAACTGCTACTGCTCCTGGCACAACCCTGGGCCTGGTTCATTGCTTGCCTTGCCCAGGGCTGGTGATAAAAACTTGATCCCGCCACCCATCTCTACATTTGCTATTTGGGGCCCATATGATGGCATCCTACCTGTGTGGTGGTCACCTTTAACTCATGACTTGTCTCTCAATCTTGGGCAGCCCTGCCTCAAGCTGATCCATGGTTTTATTTTGGGCCTGAGTGTGAGGAGTTTAACTATATTTTTCTATACTATAAACTATATTTAACTATATATTTTTCAAATATTAAGATGGATTCCTCTCTCATTGCAAGTATAGATAACTGCATTAAACAATGCAAAATGTGGTTGTGAGAAAGAACATATGATTGTATCTTTTTATTGCCGTTGTAGCATTTTTATTTTGGTGCATGACACGTCTGTTATGAATGGTGCTAGGGAACAGAAAAAGGGAAAAGGTTTTAAAGTAGCGCTGAATACATCCATGATATGTATGAAATTCTCGTTGGATAGTAGGAAAACGACAAAGATACATGTTAATAATAGAAGAACTGAAGTCCTAACCATTTTCCTTCAAAATGAACAAGTGAATTAAGGCTCAGTTTACTAACCAGAATCTGCCTAGTGCTAGAAGTAAGTTTGCTGTAACAACTTAGCCTTGCAAATTTGGGCCTGTGGAAAAGGGTTTTTTTCTTCCCCACAAGTCAACGATGGATGAGCTAAATGTTTTCATTATACAGGAAAGAACTAGTAGCTAAATTTAGGAGGCAAAGCTTTCCTTTTTCTCCACTGCTCATGAATAAAAGTAGAAAGCATTTAACATGTCAAAAATAATGGAGACCTTCCCTAGGGCTATCACCCATCTTGGCCTTTGCCATCATGTATTCTCAGCTGCCATTACTTATCAGGCTGTAGGTTGCTGTTGTTAAGGTGAGTACATAAGCAATTTCAAAAATAATATCTGCACCATATCCTTGGGGGCCATTAGTGTTCTTTGCTATCACATTTTTTTTTCTCTTTTTATACTTAATGAAGCCAATTTCATTTCTTTTTCAACACATACTAAAATGTATAATACTAATGGATTAGGCTGATTTCTTTCTTTGTTAAGTCAAACACTGTGTAAGTGCTTATTTGTACACCACATTACCTTAAAAAAAAGAAAAATGGAAAAATGGAGACAAAAAAAAGAGGAAATAACAGAAGACCAAATTTATTATCTGCATTATTAACAAGTAAATATCTTAGCACAAAAAGGACAATACTAGTGACAGTGATTTTGGCAAAGCCAGTTTTGTTTAGCCTGGTGCTTAAGATGCTGAGTGACTGGCAATGAGAAGATGCTATTTGATTTGCAGCTATGATTTACAAAATAATGGATAAGCGCTTTAAAAAGAACAAATCATTATTTTGGAAGAGTAACTGGAAGGAATATAAAAGACACAAGCACAGAAGCAAGCAAGTAAGCATTTTAAATGACAGAAGTATATGTTCTCTTTTTTTAATATACATTTTTTCCATATTTAAAAATTCTTATCCTAAAATAAAAGGTTTTAAATTAGTTCGAGGTGACACTTTCTTTAGCCATGTTCCTACTAAGCATAAGTTTTTGTTTGCTCTCCCTTTCATTTTTCATGATAAAGTCAGGTCAAATAAATGCCTGGTTCTTCAAGAAGAAGAAAAATACAGCACTTTCTATATTATCTTTCTATATTAATCATTGGTACAAACTACAGCATCATATTTGCAAATGGTTCCAAATGGTGGATAGCTGCATATAATTTAGGTGTATAAAGAATGTTTCTGTTTTTAAAAAAGTCTTATTTTCTCAGGTTCGGGAGATTTTAAAGACCAGACTCCCTAAACCTCAAAGGAGAGATTAGCTGAAAACCTGATGAGTCATCTAAAATGTAACTGAACAAGAATTGCATTACTGGCTCTGTTCCAACAATTCAATATCTTAAACAGCATTTATTCACTCCCTCTAGGGATATTTTGTATATTACGAAGCTTCCTCTGAGTGTTCACTGACTAGTTTGACCAGTCTAGCTGAAAGAACAAAGATATAAATAAATCGTGCATGCACAAAGAGATTCTGTCCTTCTTTGAAAATATGCACTTGACAAAACATAAAATAAAAATGTGTATAAAGACACTTCCCTGGCAGTTTAAATATGCCCTTAAAATACAAGTTCTATTCACATTTGCACATATGCATTTTTCTCTGAAGTTATTTGGGCTGTAATGCTTGAGAGTAGAGAAAAAGGTTTAGCTCATTGACCCAGAGAGACAAGCAGAAAGCAGAAGTAGCTGTAGTCTGAGGATTTGTGGCAATCACAATATCTCTGCTATAAAAAAGATCTCAACTATCCTTCTTCATGCTATAATAGAAACAGGATTTTCCGTGATGAGAAAATTTAAGATTTTTGCTCATATCTATGAGTTTATGAAGCTTTCTTCATTTTCCTAACTTCATGAGAATATAGAAAAACAAATCAAGCATGAATCAGGAATTCATCATATCCTTTTACATCATTTAACTTATAACAGGATTATTAACTTGTGATTCTGGTTGGAGAGCTATTGTGTCTATAATATTTTTTCCCTACAGTTGGGAGGAAAAATTGTGCACATAATGCAGAATCAGTGAGGTTTATGTTTTCTTGTCTTTTACAGACAGGTTAGAAAGGGACAGACTAGATCAAAAAAATATGTTCTGTCCGATGTTGCTTGGTAAATTAAGAAAAAAATGTAGTAGATCTAATATCAGCCTTTATCATCTGAGAGCCAAATTCTGATCTCTTTACTTAAGCAGAATAGCCCAGTGATTAATCCTTGCTTCAGAAGAGTAATTCAGAGGTGCTACACACACAGCCGATATTACTTTGGAACCAAGGAAACCCCAATCATTCAAAAATTATGAAAAAAACATAGGTTATATAAGGAATAGAATTTCTGCCTCCCTTTTCTAAAAAAGAAGGTACCAAAAATAGTGCATATATTGTCTTAAATTCTACAATGAAAACTGTGAAATGACTGAAACAGATCTAAAAGTATCAGGGAAGATTCCTTTATAAACTTTAACAACCAGAAATTAATATTTATGAGAATGTGCAATATACCTTAATTTTTAATTTTCTGTAATATCAGGTACATCTCTTTGGAGACAGTCAAAAATACCTTTTACAATAAAACTGAAAAACAGCTATCAGAAATGAATATTCATACCAAATCCTCAGTTTCCATTACCTTTGTAATAGAATTTATTACACAGAAGTGGAGCCAATGCTCAGTGATTAATATTTACATTTATACAGTCCACAGGAACTGTTAGGAGAGTCAATTTAATCTAAGATAAGCATCCCACAAAGAAGATGCTTAGACTTTGTAGTCCAAAGAAGGATTCAGTCTCACTACCTTTAGATGTGCAACAAGTATTAAGCTTTCTTTTTGAGTTAGTGTAGATAACTAAGTATCTCCAAAATTTGTTTACCCCAACCGTTTTAGGAGTTTTTTGTAGAGAGGGATGAACACACATTGCACATCTTTTCCTCAGTAGTAACCACAAGAGAATTTTCAGAATATAAAAAGCATAAAAGTTCTCCTCCTCCTTTATGCTTTTGTTTGAATTATGAAATCCATGAGCCTCAAATTCTTCAAGCCTAGGGGACTAACTCTGGACAGGGATAGGAAACATTAGGTAAATTAAACTTGCCCTTTCTTATGTGCTTCCTTAGGCATCAAATGGCAAAATGCTGCCTACTGTCAGTCAGGCTACAAAGTTAGGTGCACTTTTGATCTTTCACTATGTAGTTCATATAGTCTTGTTTTGTCCTTGTTAAGGTAGATAACCTTTCTATTTGAGTAATAAAGAATTTATTTACTTCTTGTAGAAACCAAATGGTTAAATATGTTTATTTTTACATGCCGTTGGACCACTGATTCCCTCTCTTACCCAATATATTTTTCTATCTCTTCTGCAGAATAACACATTTTAACATGACAGGTGTGGATGGGACAAAACTTATTCAGTCTCTCTATTTTCTTTGGTAAAAAAGATTGTGTCCCGCAAAGAACTTGGGAGAAATGTTTGGATTTTGACATGGAGTAAAATTGTTAGTTTTATTGAAAGAGGCATCCCATAAACCAAAATGTAGTTCAGAACTGACTCAAGTATTAGCAGAATTTGAACTTTCGTGTTCTTAAATTTCAAATTGTCTGTCTAAACAGTATTTTCTTAAAAACATGAACCTGACTTCTGGAACTCAGCACAATGAAAGCTGTATTATTTAAGCACATGAATACTGAGGATATCAAGAGAACAATAATATAGGACAACAAAGATGAATATATCTAATAGAAGTGGAATTTAAAGTTAGCTCAACTAGCTGTATACAATTCACATTAGAAATTCATTCTTTAAAACTTTTTATTTTCTGATGAAACATGCTAGATAATACAGGAGTAATGTATAAACAAGCTTAACATGTCAGCAAGTTTTTCAAAGGCACAGACAGGTAATGCAGGTAAAGAAGAAAGTCTAAGGAGTCTGTGAAGAAAATGAGCTCTAGGAGAAAAATAATAGGATGGAAGCTAAGAAACAAGCATACCAATAAATATCTTGTGTCTTTCTCTTGGCCTTATTGAAAGAGGGAAAGAAATCAAAAATCAAGATAAAAACAGATTTACATCAAATTTGAACAAAAAAAGTAGCAAATAATACAGAACTGGATTTAGTAGCCCAAGAGACTCTGTGGACTTATTTTTCATATAAAATATCTGTATAAGGTTACTGTAGTTAAAAAATGTGATGATCAGTGGGTACAGCTAAGGGTAATGCGTGTTCCAGGAAGGTGAGACCCAGGAGGGGTCATGTTGCTGTAAACCATGGCTACACAGCCCCAGCTGGGCTTACACAGACCTTTCAAGAGCTGAGCCTCACCTTCAGAAAGGTCGGAAAATCTGCAGTCTTATACAGCCACAGAAGAATTTTAACCTACTTCCTTAATGCTCATCTCAAAATAATTTCTTGTCCAGACTTTTGCTTTTTGGATGAGAGAGAGGTTTTGTTTTTTAACCCAAGCCATGCTTTTCTCATCTATCATAATGCTATTTAGACTACTCAGTGACCTCAGAGAAAACATACAAATATCTTTTCATGCTTTTTGTGATTTTGTGTATCAGACTAAAAGCTTAAATGGAAACTTTTTAGAAAAAATTCTTCAGAATATTATAGTTTAATGTGATTTCACATGCACAGTATTTAATAGAATAGTGCAAAAATCTAGCAACAGCTGCTACATGGATCTCAAAAGACATGTTCATGTAACACTGTGTTTGAAAGAAGAGCTAGGCCACTGCTAAACTATGGGAAAATTTCCTCAAGTCTTTGAAGGTATCCTTTCTTTTTTCTGTGATTTTCCTAGCACTATTACATTCCAACCTTTTCTAAACTTCTGAAAGTCTTAATGTCTTACTGTCTTTTATTTATTGCCCCCTAACCTTACTAGTTCACAGCATCCTGCTACTCTTGTCTCTAGGATCCTAATAACCTAATTTAAACTTTACTTCTTTTTTTTTTCTTTCAAAGAGACTCCAGGAAATTTGTAATCAAACAAGGAACTCCAGTTGACATCCCTGTGTGCCAGTACTTGTATATCATGTTGCAAACCAGTAACTTAGGCATTTCTTTTCCAGTGTCTGAGTTCAGTTTAAATTCTATTTGCTTAAGGATTTTCCCTGTTGCACTGCATTGAGCCTTCATTCTTGTATATGTGAGATTTTCCCTTTTAACCTTGACCCATATCTTATGACATAGGATTTGTGTGATTCTTATAACACAAACTAATTTTCTAATAATGCAATCTGCAATTGTATATACGTTCTTAACACTGTGAGTTATGACATACATTATGATGCAGAGTTTTGGATGTGACAGGAGACCTACAATTATCTATGGAATCCCAAATAAATTGCTACAAGACTGAAAACATAAGAGGAATTTTTCTTTGACATTACGCAATGTAGGAAGATAAGATAGAGCTCCTTGCAGTCAAATTAAGGCATTCTCTCGAATTTTCAAAATTGTACAAAACCTTTTCCTGCATACTTCTCTTCTCTCTCTCCCTTTTCCTATCCCCACCAGTTATCAGTTAGGATTGCAATGTTTTATTTTTTAGCAGTTCTGCATAATTTCCACATCTGAAGATATCTTCCACCTGAAAAGTTATCTCAGACTTTTTTTTGATCATAAGCCCATCTTCTGGTTTATATATATATATACATATATATATATATATATTCTTATCTCTTTTTATCTTATAAACAAGTGTAATTGATGTGCAAATTACAATGAACATGAGTTAAAAATATTATATTATACTGCACTGTATTATGCTGCAGGGTGAGTGACAAGCAGTATCTAATTAGTCTTTATCGATCAAAAGTAAGCAGTAGGGATTCTTAGACTACCTTGCTTTTGTGACCTTATTAATTGTGATCCTTTAATATAAAATGTTTACCGGAAGTAAATCATTGTCATATGACCCTCAAGGCTGCTATTCTGAACTTGCAGCTGTTGAAGCATTTCACTCTTTTTCACATTTTATTTGATTTTTTTTATTTATTCATTTATTTATTTTTATTTATTCTTGCCATTATGAAGTGATATAAAGTGATATGAAGATTCTGACCTTGCAACACTATAAAATGAAATCACTTGAGCGACCTGAGGTACATTTTCAAGTATGTAAACCTGCTTGTGAAGTATTTCAGAGTTTAACTGCTGTTAAACTAGATTTGATAAATAAAATTTTTTGTCATTAGAAGAACCCTTTAGAAAGCCAAGTTCCTAGGTCTTCCTGAAGCTGCCTTGGGATGACGCTGGTTTTAGAGACCCTGATATGTTTCTGTATCTTTCTACCAAAAATGTAATGTAATATTTGAATAGCTATGTAATGGTTTTGGGAAGTCTATATAAAAATACAAGTCTACCTAGCTTGTTCCATCTTTATAAAGTCTTCATTAAAAAAGAAAAAAAAATCTTAGAAGAGTCATATGTTGTCTTTAATTAATCAGTTATGAGATTTTGCATTCATTATTTGCTGATGTTCACAAGAACTTTTTTGCCACTTCCAAAGATCTGGCATTTTCCACAAAATATTCAAATTCTATTTGGAATTTTAACAGTACCAAGATTGTCAGAAAGAGATTGCTAAAAGTAACAGAACCTATTTTTTATTTAGATTTCTCTTTTCTCTGGTATGGAAAGATATAAAGGATAAAAATACTGGCTTCCACTAAATATTGATAAATATTTAAAAGGTCACTTTAATTTGAAACAATTTGCTTTTAAAGCAGCTTCATGATATTATTTGGACATGATTTAGATAAACTTGAATGCTTTGGGAGGAAATACAATATAATCT
>JAWLRI010000923.1:6002091-6013113 GCA_034781795.1 Crypturellus tataupa | reverse complement strand
GCGTGTGCAGGGGGATTGGACTAGATGACCTCTAGAGGTCCCTTCCAACCTTAGGCATTCTGTGATTCTGTGATTCTGTGATTCCCAATCTTCCTAGCCCAAATCGTTTTGTTTATAAAAAAAAAAAAAAAAAAAAAAAAAAAGAAAAGAAAAACTTGCCATTAACAGTCTTTCTGGTTTATTTAATATTTTTACATGCTCTTCTCTTAGCAAGCACAGATGCTTTAAACTGCATTTTATATTATAACCACAAGGTCTTCTTTCAGTTGCGAACTTTCTGGAACAGCATGCCTGTGTGTTTAGGTATCAAGCACTCTTAGCTCATGTGAAGAAAATAGAGAGCAAATTTGTTCTTCACACTGAAGTTTTTCCTGTGCTAAAATAACTAGATTTATGTGAACTCATTTACATATACATGTATACCCTTGCAATACTCTTGGGAACATTTAAGTATCAAAAATAAATTACCCTGAGATAAATTAAAGAACCACAGAGAATACAGGATCATCTTGCGGATAAAAATAATGGGTTGTTTCTCAATAGAGATATTGACAATAGAGGTGAGGAAAGACGGGGATGACACTTTTATTTTTTATTTTTAATTTACATACAGATCAGATGGCTATTACCAACTAGATTTGGAGCCCTAGGTGTCTCAAGACAGTTAGTGGGGATCCATCGTGTGTGTGTGTAAGTCTGTGTACCAACAACTGGAGTGGTGCTGTGAGGGTTTTATGTCCACATGACAGCAGCGGGAGTGACCCTCGGCCAACTGCTGAATAAACTGAGTGCCATATTGTATATAAATACAGACACATATGGAAATTTTCTTTTTCCCTCCATTAATGGACTTTAATCTTCATCATCTAGAGAGTGAATCAGGATGCCCCCTTTAGTGCTGTGTCTGTGTGCGTCCTGTGTTTTCTGGCTTTGCTGATCTGTGTGGCTGGCTGTGTGTATATATGTATTGTGTTCACATGGACCTATTGGAAATACTGTCCAGCATCAGTGGGACCTGAGGGCATGGAACTACTGGAGTGTCATATCTACTAGATTTGGCAACTCTTAACACTTTCAGTTTAGTTCTTCTTGTCCTTGTACCTTACTCTTCTACCTCCCATGGACTAGAAGGTTCTCTTGTTTAGCAGCAGAAGAGGAAATAATCGCTTTACCTACTAAGAGATTTATCTTAGTCTCACCCTTGAAATAGGTGTATAGATGATGGCTGCGGCAGTTTCAGAGTAAACTTCAAAGTCACTTAAATTCTTTTAAGTATGTTATGTAAAGCCTGGTTTTCAAAACAATATTTTTAAAAATTAAAAATTAATATCAGGTATCCAACCTATTTAGAAAAATCTGTTTATATATATGCCTCTGTATATGTTTTTATGTAGGAAAAATTTAGTTTGCAAAGGAAGCTAATATATGGGCATACAGAGGACTTGTGTACAAAGCATTGCAAATATTCTCTGATGTTATGTAGGTTCTCTTCAAACAGTCATTGAGTAAGAGATCACAGTAATAGCACATTCTTTCTCAAAACAATGGTCTTAGTTATAGGAGCTTTCAAGCAAAACAGTAATGACTACTGCATGATTAAAAGAAATGTAACAAAGTTGTTCTTTACACACTGAAACAAATGACATCCTTGTTGTTCTGAATGTAGCAATTTAGTTTCAATCAATGAAGAAAGAGAAACAATAATAAAGGATTTACTCTAATGTGTTAAAGAAGCTAAATCTTTTTTTTTTCAGGATTAGGAAATATGATTTTGTCCAAATATCAATACATCATTGTATATTTTTTATGTTTTCAAATATCAATGCTCTCTAGTTACTTCCATAAGAATAATAGAAAGGGCTAGATTCCATAGTGTATGTAGGCATTTACAAATTAGTTACCATAATACTTCTTTGTGGTATTACTTGTCCGAGTCCTGTGCTGGGTGATTGGGTTTCTTATATAATATGCGCAGTTGCTGAGGTACCTCAAAATGGTAATCACAGAATCACATATTGGTCAAGGTTGGAAGGGACCTCTAGAGATCATCTAGTCCAACTCTTTTGTTCAAATAGGGTCACCTACAACACATTGCCCAGGATTATGTCCAGAAAGCTTTTGAATGTCTTTAAGGAAGTAGATCCCACAACATCTCCAGGTAATCCACTCTAGTGCTCTGGCACCCTCACAGTAATGAATTTTTTCCTCATATTTAGATGGAACTTTTCTGTGTTTCAGCTTGTGTTCATTGCCTCTTGTCCTGCCACTCAGTACCACTGAAAAGAGTCTGGCCCCATCCTCTTTACAGGCTTTCTTCAGGTGCTTATATGCATTGATAAGACTCTCCAACTGAGTCTTTTCCAGGCTGAACCAGCCCAGCTCTCACAACCTTTCCTCACATGATAGATCCGGCAATCCCTTAATCATTTTAATGGCCTTTTGCTGAACATTCTCCATGTCTCTCTTGTACTGCCCAGAATTGAATCCAGCACTCCAGATGTGGCCTCACCAGGGTTGAATAGAGTGGGAGGATCACCTCCCTCAACCTGCTGGCAATGATTTTCCTAGTGCACCCCCAGCATACCATTGGCCTTCTTGGACACAAAGGTATATCTCTGGCTCATGATCAACTTGTCCACCAGGACTCCCAGGTCCTTTTCCACAGAAATGCTTTTTGGTATCCTATACTGGTGCATGGGGATTACTTCTGCCCAGGGAAGGACTTTATATGTATATACATATTTATCCTCCAGGATATTATATAAAACATAGGTGGCAGTGGACTTTCTTTTTTCCTTCCTTGTGTTCAAAAGTAAGGAAATTATTGAAACCTTTGAGAGACTGTATGTGATCACCAGACACATATCTTTGTGGTAAAATAAGTTTATAAGTGTGAAAAACCTCTCTGTTGTCTGGATTCAGAGGCTTACAGGGGATTCTATTTTTTTTGAATGATTTCTTCTTGTATTCATGTCCCCATGATGCACTGGCTTGAATGTCAAATTTGAATCTATGGCTGGTGCATTAGCATGTACTAGAGCCATATCTACTTAACTACAGTCTAGCAACATATCTGGACTTGGAGCTGGGCTTCTGAGCTTGAAGACAATTGCCAAAAAATATGACATGAATCTTCAACAATTTTAGCTAGTTAAAGGTTTAGATCTTTTTTCCTTTTCCTGTAAGCCAAAACATAAACTTTATTTAAACATGAAAAGTCTACATATATTTTCTCTACTCTATTTTTTTATATTAAACGAGGCAAGACTTCCCTATTTCTGCTAAAAAAGTTTTCAGTTACCCCACCAAAATTTTAATGCTGGACCAAAATGACAGAAAGGTTTAATCCTGATCCTATGGGATTCATAGAATCATAATTTCAAAAACACAAAGCTGTGCCATTTAAGCACCTGAATGAGACTTCCTAATTAAAAATACCTAAATAGCTAAAGAGACTAACTCTCACTGGAATTAAAACAATGATTTTTTTCTCATATTTTTCTTTAAACCAAGTTTTGCTTTCAAATTCATGTGAAGAAATGTACCAAGCTGTCAGAGCCCTTTCAGACCTCAGATGAGCAGGTAGGAGGTTTCTCACCTGGCAGACATCAGTGTTTTGCAGAAGGTGTTTCCTTGTTAATTTAGATGTTTGTTTGCAAGTTACCAGTTGTGGAAGAATGGCCGGAAAAAAGGGGAAACTTAGAGAAAACATAGGGACTAACAGAAGTTTTGGCCTTACAAAAGCTTGTTTGGGGTGATACACATCCAGGATGGCTGGTATGTGCAGAATCTACCTCTCCATGGTTCCCTTGGCAACACAATCTGCCCTCCTAGCACACACTGATAAGAGCAAATGAAGAGTGGAGCAGAACGGAGCCTCCACAGTCAAACTTTGCTGGCTTCCTTGCAGAGGGGATAATCTGATGGTGCTGTGCAGAAGACGAGTGAATGGAGGGTGGAGCAAAGTGAAGACACCGTGGCCAAACTCTGTTATACTCCCTGCAGAGGTGGCAGCCTGGTGGTACCACACAGCTGATGAGCCACATAGTGTGATGTCTGGTGCTGGGACAACAATGGTGGCAGATCAGTCCCTTCTGATAAGCTTTGCTCAAACTTCTCCTTCTTCTAATCTGATTATGATACCAATACACAACCCCATCCCACTGAGCAAGCTCTCTAGATTTTCGATTAACTTGGGAAACATCTTTAAATCAATGAATAACGAAAGCAAATATGACTAGAGTCACTCAAGCTCCACATGAATGTACAAGAAAATATATAAAAGGCAAACTAGTAAGAGGGGCAGTAAGAGAAGGACAGAAGGGAAGAGGGAAGACTCCATTGTAACTTCTGGACTTCAACGTGCTGATCCCCGCCCTTCACTCCCCTCGGGTGGAGACCCAGACTTCAGGGGTGAGTGATGATTGCACATTTGTACATCAGAGCTAGCTAAACCCCATGCTGTAGTAGAGAATTTCCTATACTGACATCCTAAACCTGCTTTGGAAATGTTGCATTTGAATAAATCCTGCTGTTTGTGAACTCGACTACTTGTTTGGGGAGGGGGGGGGAGGGAGGGGACGATTGGACCTATAGTTGACAGACTGTTCGTGAATCCGATACAAGACAAGCTTATAGTAGATTACACTATTTGGGAACTTGATTCGGTCCTACGGTCCTCAGATTGTTTGTAAATCCGGTATTGCCAGAGTCAAGCTTATAGTTGATCACACTGTTTGGGAACTCGATTCGCTACTAGGCAGGCAATCGGACCTACAGTCCACAGACTGTTTGTCAATCTGATACTGATTTGATATCTCCTTCCCCCGCTGCCACCACTACAGCTTTCAAACTGCAATATTTTCATACCCATTTTCTAAGAAGTTAAGAAGTGTGCTAGGGATTAAAGAGTAGCTTCCTTTAGAAATAGAAAAAAGTGAGGAAAAGTGAGATTACTGGAGGGTTTGGTTCTTTGGCTGAAAGATAATTCTGTTCAGACTTATAAAGGCATCTGCTACAAAAGCAACTGTGCTACCTGAAGAAAATTTAGCTAATCTAAAGGAAGGAGGCACGCAGGACAAAGTCTGAAGTAATGAAACTGATCTTACTGCGGTCTATAAAAAGCTTCTTTTATAGCACTTTGTTTACTGGGTTGGCATTAACAGCTCAAAAGTTAGTTATGTGTTTTTTGGCAGTCTTTTACTTCTGCTTTCCCTACTACAGAGACCAAGGAGATGGTCTCTCAGTAGAAATGTAGTGGTTTTCTATATCTAATTGAATCTCTTTCAAAATAATTGTATTTTGGGATTTTTGTTTGTTTGTTTATTTATTTGTTTTAGCTTGTATGACTAATTGTAGAGTGAAGGACAGGAGCAGTAACTGTTTCCCGTTCTCCTATGCATGTACATATAAGTTTGCTTGCTCCCTATAAATCATTAAAAGACACTGATCAGCAAATGGCTACCTGTAATGATTGCTATAGTTGGTTTATAACTATGTTAGAAATGGTGAGGAGAAGAGAAAAGCTCTTAGGTTTAACATTTCTTATCAAAGTTTCAACGTAACTGTCATCTACTAAGAGAATTAAGCAGTGGGGTGTCAGAAGAAAGGGTGTTTCAGTAAGCAAAGAAGCGAACTAAGCAAGAATATTAAATACCATTCTCAAATCTTCTCAAATGATCTGTTTCCTGTTTGTAAATAGTTACGTAACTGACCTTTTCTGTAGAGAAGTGGTCCGCTTTAATTCCTATATAATACTGGTATAAAATTGAAAGTTGAAATACATTTCCCGCATACTAGAGAGTTGTTACTAACTACTTAGCTGGTAATGAATGTAGGGGAGTTAATATTATTTTCAGACTTAAAGGGGTCATGGAAACAATCTCGAAAAGCATGCCAAAAGCAGGTATAACATATATGTAATCATGTATTGTCCTTGTTTGGGAAACGCTCGCATAATGAGGAACAACAAAAATCGTGAGGTAACTTGCAGTTTCCTCAGAATTCAAGAGCTGGTTAATGGATGTGTTCAAGGAATTTTTGTTAGATTTCACAGGTATCACTTGTAAAAGCAGAAGTTTTTCTTGGTTGCTATCTTTAGTACTATAGTTTAGATGTAAAACTGCCAACAGAAAACTGCAGGAACTCCAACTGTTAATAATCAAGGTCATTAACAATTTCAGGAATGTTTTCTAAACAGTTATTCTTTGAGTCACTCCAACCTCTAATCCTTAGGGAAATTCTGACTACTATACCAATAAAAGATCAGATCTGGAAAATCTGTTTGCAAATTGCTATTTTTCTCTGAAAGGATATGATTTTGTACTTGTTCTTATCACATGTTGAGGTAAAGCTTGTGACTAACAAAGTTTTTTAGAAAGTTTTCTACCTATGAAAACAGAATACTGATAAAGGCACTTGAAGCAGTCAATATCAATCTAGCTGTGAACATTTATAGAAAGCTTCTACTGCACAAAATGTGATAACATCTGTTAACTTAAATACAGCAATTTTTGCTGATTTCCTTGGAGTAGGTTATCTTGGATGAGCAAGTTGGCTTTGAATGAGAAAGGCAATACTTGGGTATATTTTCTTTTCATTACTGAAATACTTTAAAGGTACTGGGGGGGTATGGTCTTGGCATGAGTATGGAAGGTTTTAAGATATTGATCCCAGATGACCAAAATCACATTATCAGATTAAACAATTATTACTTTGTGAGTAAACTGCATTAGGCTGGATTCCAACAGATTCCAGAGTTATAAAATGTATCAGTGATAGCAGGAAGGGCCTGGCTGTTTTACAACAGTACTTACACAAGAATACAACATAACTGAGAATTACTTAGCTAATAAATTGAGATTAATTTCCTGAAAGATAATTGTTTCTCATCATAGTTTAGGAAGTTGCTGCTCAAATGTAGGCAGTTAGATACCTCTAGGGATGACTTAGCAATGTTGTCTTACAGTTTTATACAAATATCTCAATTCACTCAAGTCTAGATTAATCAATTGCTTCTTATTCTTAGTAATTAATACTTAAGATGTATTAGCTTTGAAGATGTTGCAAAAATTGCACTTAATTTGCTGGTAGTAAGCATACTCTTAGCATCTAATTTTAGAGAGTTTTTGTTTCTCATCCAGGGAAATAATTTTAAATCTGCAAGGTCAGATTTTTTTTTTCTCCCCTCCTATCCCCTACTCACTTGTATAACCTGACTGACATTAGTTCGGAGGAACTGGATATAATTTTTTTTTGTTTTCTTCTTGTCAGTGTTCTTAAAAGTGAATTTCATCTGTCTTGTCTCAGTTTAGTCATAGGTGTTAATGAAGAGCATTGATCTAAAATGTAGACATTTAGGGTACTAAATGAATCTAGACAAATGAAAACAGTGCTGTTTGTTAGATTAAAAACAACAAAAAAAAATCAGTATTTTTTTGATATTTGTTATTTTTTGATATTTGTTATTATATGTTATTTTTGCCAGGAATATGAATTGAGCTAAATATAGTACTGATAAACACAAGTCCATTCTCCAGGAAACAGTAAGGCTTTAATATTCAATACAAAATAGTTCTTTTAAGCTAAGAAAATAGCTTGTTAAGGATTTTTTTAGGACAACTTGGACTTAGATGTGAATTTCTCTATACAATTTTACAACTATAAATTATAAAATTTTAAAATCAAATTTTGTATAATTTTATATAATTTTACCATATATAGAAATCATGATGGCTTCATCTTTATTGAGATCTTCCCAAGGAATGCTTTTCTTCCAAATATTTTACTTTGTTGCATGGAATTTGCATGTTTGTTTTCATCCTGACTCTTGCAAACATGATGAATCTTGTTGCCTGACCCCAATGTGCAGGTCCCTCCATGCTGTGTCCCCACACTGTTGTTTCACAACCTAGGTATTTCCCTGTTTCTCTATGATATGAGGATTCCTGCACCAAGGTAGTAGCAGTGCTTATAGTTTAGAAGCTGTCACAACACTGTCAGTTTAAAAAAACAGCCTAAACTTGGGTTGCCTGCAGATTCCATCTATTTTAGTGGGATATTGAGGCCTTAACACAAAGAACACCAGATTTCTGAGTTAGATTAAATGATGGAATGATACAGCCTTGGTATAGGTTTGGTAGTCAATGCTGTAGGTATGTGCATGCTTCAGGTCATTTTGAGTGGTTACCCAGCTTTAAGTTTTGCTCTTCCAACCTTCTAAATGATAAAGTTTCCTTATGGCTTGCACCAATACAATGTGAGATGAGATTCAGCTCCTAAATTTTTCGGTTTTTGTTTCTCGTCCCTCCACCCAGATGTTGATATTGAAAATGCATAACTAATTTTTAAAGTTATCTTCAAGATGTTTTGGAAGCAAGGGAGTGCTAGGGGAAGGGGGGGGGGGGGGTAAAGCAAATTTTTTATTTTTAGTGCACATGCTCTCTATTTTTGAGCCTTATAACTGCTTGTAGACTCAATTGCCTGTGTAGACTCTACTGCGTGAGGCTCTTAACTGTGTTTTATTTCTGTTCAAGTCACCTGAATTCATCTTATCTGAATACATTTTACCAAAGCAATGTGAAGTAATTCTAATGATAATGCTTAGAATATTCTCAAAGAATATTCTATGGAAAATCTGCCAACATAGCATGTCTGTCCCTCTCCTTGTGTATCTTTTTAACAAATACCATTTTGAAAAGTAAACCTACAGTATAGATAGTGATATGTGAGTCTTTGCTGTTTTGAAAGAATACAGTCTTTTGCACTATGGGTGTTATTTTGAAAAAGTGTGTAGAAGTGTGCTACTTTAACCTTCTGAGTTTTAATTTATCTAGCTAGCAAAACTGCGGTCATGATATATACTAACCTCCATCACTTTGCACAACATTTGTGATTTGCATCAATATTACCTATTTGAGCTACATTAGCTAGTTTTATTTTATAAAAAATACCAAAACAAACAAACAAAAAGAACATGATATGACTTGAGCTAAATCTGTGACTCAAAGTTGTTGAAAGGAGAAAGGCTTACGCAAGTTTTTTTCAAATCAAATACAGTCAATATAGTTTTGCTAATCTTATAGAGAACTCTTCCTATTGTCATTACTGGCAACGAAGTTTACAGCTGTAGGATCTATTAGGTTGGCTCTAGGTTCCCTGAGATCTGAATGCTTTCAGAACCTGAAGCAATGGAGTCCTGATCCTCAACTGAGGACCCCCAGCTTCTACTGTAATAATAGTCTGTGAGCTATGAACATTTTATGTTACTGAGTAGTAGAAAAACATGCTGTAAGTAAAAGAAAAACAGCACTTCATGAAGTATGCCCCTCAATATTCCAATGTTCTTTCATGCTCTTGGCCTCATCCTACAGAACTGTGGTTTTGTACAGTAGTTACTATAATATGTCTCAGGGTATTGCTGTAATAAATAATTATAACAGTAATAACACAACCAGAAACAGCAGCTTTCACTTTTACTTTAGAATGAATCTGCCTGTGAAGCAATTTTCTTCATTATGCATCACTTGAAGACATTTTGCCTCCTCTTACAGTATCCTTGCAGTTGTTTTTTTCAAGTTCACTTCCCACTATTTTCTTTATCTGTGTAAATGTTTCATTCTTGTAACTTTATTTTAGTGGACAAAGTGTCAGGGCCATTTTTGTGTGTGAGAGAATGGGAGATTTCAAAGACAGACACTTGACATATAATTAAGCTGCAAAATCAAGTGGGGTGAGTTTTCTCTTTTAGTGTGATCTCCCACCTTGAGAAGTATCAAGCTTCTGTGCATAATAGCCTTAACGTATTACCCAGAGAGTTTGTTGTGGCACAGGTGAAAGATTAAGAAGCAATTGAAATTCTAACGCTGTTACGTGCTCATTTGGGAAGCAAGAGTGACATGAGCTTTTGACTAAGTTCAGTCACAGAAAGGAAGCAAGGATGGGCTACTGAGAATGAGCACAGAGATATGGCCTGAGCTTGCAAGAATGAAAATCAAAGCTCAGCTGGAATCAAATCTAGGGAGACATGTGAAAGATAGTTAAAGGAGCCCTACTTGTTATATCAGCAGCAAAAGAAAAATATAATTAAAATGGAGGCTCTGCTGTTCAATGCAGGGCAGGCTGTCCAGTGATTAAGGAAAGAATGAAGTACTAAAAATGTCTCAGTCCTCCCCTTTCCTGGATCTCTCTCACCATTCAGCTGCCACTGGCAACGTTTATCCCCAGGCCCTTATACCCTCAGATTGCTAATAGAAGATGAGCAGAATCTCATCAGATTTCTCTGCTGTGGAGGAACTTCCCCATGGTAGGGAGAGCTTAGTCAGCTACATGTGCAGCAGTCCATGGATCTCAATGACAGGGCTGTAGAGGTTTTGAGGAAGCATGGCTACAATCTTGCAAGGCAACTCTTTGATTCTCATATTGAGAGTTTTGAGGAGGCTCCTGAGAAATAGAAAGAGCAAATATCCTACCTATTTTAAAGAAGGGAAAGGAGGACCCAGGGAGCTATTGGTTGGCCCAACTTCAGTCCCTGGGGAGGTTGTGCTGTAAATTTTCCTGAAAGCCATTCACGGACACCTGAAGGACAAGGGAATTATTGGGATGGTCAGCATGGTTCTACCAAAGCTAAATTATGCCTGACAGGCCTTCTGTGATGAGATGATTGTCTTGAATATATCTTGAATTGAGCAAGGCCTCAGGATGCCTCTCTTGTGGCACCCTGATGGCCAATTTGACAATGTGTTCTAGATAAATGTGTAATAAAATGAATGACTGGACCATTCAGGAATGTGTGAGCAGTAGTACAAAATCCAAGTTGTGATCCAATATTAGTAGTGTCCCTCAGGAACTGATGTCATGGCCACTACTGCTGCTCACTCCCTAGATGATGGGATGGAGCAAATTCATGGACAACACCAAATTGTGGGCAGCAGCCAATTTGCTGGACGTTAGAATCATAGAATCATAGAATCATAGAATGCCTAAGGTTGGAAGGGACCTCTAGAGGTCATCTAGTCCAACCCC